>PQWD01001818.1:0-49153 GCA_019425675.1 Leucinodes orbonalis | reverse complement strand
TAAAATTAAATTGCCTACTTTGTAATTATATTATTGCTCAATCAACTCACTCCAATATCTTATCAAAAATTACGCATACCAATATTTCACATGGAAAATCACAACACACAAAATTATCGCACGCAAAAAGGTTCCGAACTTGGAACTTTTGGCCTGTTTATCTTAATTACTTGTATACAAATAGGTCAAACTACATCGTCTGGTTATTAAGAAATAAATCAAGTGTGTAAATAGTTATATATTCAATTGTTGAACGCGAACTTTCTGCGGCCACCCACTGTGTATCTATGTGAAGATATGATGCTTGTGTACTTCGTTGTATATTGTGTTTGCTTGCCCTATTGTTGAGTAGGTAATATGGCATAATTCCGAAGTGAAACTCTGCATTAAATTTAGGATTAACTTGTTTTTTATTTTTGCATTATTTCTTTACATTTTCACCGCAAGAATTACATATTGCATATTTTTTTGTGATACGATAATGATATGGGAAGAAATGTAGATCTTGGCTGGGGTCCTACCGTGCCCCCAAATAACCCATGAATACTAAACTCATGAATTTGTGTAAAGAATCTGCTCATCAACTAGCATAGGTGACAAAATAATAGGAAGGGAAAGGTTGGCAACGCTCCCTTATTAAACCCAAACTTTTACAAGGTATCTCCATCCCAACCGCCAAGCGTGGATACTATGGCAAGATGCTACACTATCGAGAATAGACCCAATTCCAGCAGTGGACTAACACATAAAAAATACAACTATACAGTCAATGAAATGACATCAACTTGTTAAAGAAACTATGTGCGTACTTTGACAGTTTAACGACCCATCTGGTGTAATGTTTGAGACATTGACTATTACACCAAGGGTTCCGGGTTTGATCCCCGGGCAACAAAACACTTGTAAGCATGAACATGTCTGTTTGTATTGGTTGGGTTGTATATGTATTATATGTATGCAAAAAGTATATAAGTATGTTTATCCGTTGTTTAGTACCATAACTACAAGCTCCTTGCCTAATATGGGGCTAGATGGCGCTGTGTGAATGTTAGTGGATATTTATTTATTTGACAGTTTAAGCAGTTTGTATGGCTTTTTTAATTGGAGATAACGACCATTTAATACAGTAATTTAATTGGACGTTTAGACACTTCTTAATTGTACCATGATTATCCACAAGGACTTTGATTATTAAGAATGACGGGGCGCCGTATGCACGCGTAGAATAATACACGTTTTAAAATAAAATCATTATCCATAGATATTTACGCACCTAAGTACCTACTACTTACCAAATAGGAGTAGATATATCTACTGAGGTTCTCTTCAGTGTCGAAGCTTTCTTTCGGCAAACTTTTTTTAAAACATAGCGAAATTAGTTTCTAGTAGATCGACTACATTGTTTGTTTTAAAACAGTATTACAATAATAGTATTTTAATATAAGAAAACATTATTATTTTTGACGAGCTATATTACTTCACCAAGGGTTCTGGGTTCGATTAGCAGTACCCCCCGGGCAGTATAAACATTTGTGCTTGAAATGTCTGTTTGTTAAGGTCTGGGTGTTTTCTATGTATAATATGTATGTATGTACAAAAATATGTATATAAGTATGTTTATCTGTTGTTTAGTACCCATCTGGTACCCATTATACAGGCTTCACGCTTAACTTGGGGTTAGATGGCGCTGTGTGAATGCCAGTGGATAATTATTATTATTATTTATTTGTTATTACTTCGCGTTTTCTATTACGAAAATGCTGACGTATCGTTATTTCAATACTATTTTAAGAGATGCCCCCCCCCCCTGGTCATGAATGATCCCTAAATTACACCAACAAAAGAGGTACTCTGGCACGGTCTTAGCTTTTCCGCGACACCCATATATTTTGCCCCACACGAATAACTTCACACATCGCCACTAAATCTGCAGAAAGATCTACGTTCACTGACATGTCAATCTATGCATGCTGCATTATGCAGTAGCTGACAGTAGGGTTGCCAGTATTAAATATACCAAAGATAGATAGCTTGAGTCCCAGAAGATTAACATATTATTTTTGTATTTATTTTGACTATTTTATTATTAAGTTTAAATGTTGTATAGTAGTATAATACGCAAGTATATATTAATGTTATAAACAGCGGATAATACGTGTACTTACATGACTAATACAAAAAGACATGGGCACCAAATTTGTGCAGTAAAAACATTTAACGTTTGTAATGCACGGGTATCGAACCCGGAATCTTTGCAGTTGTAGCTGACCTCTCAACTACAACTACAAAGTATTTTTTACTACTAATTATAAATAAATATTGACTCACATTTACACAGCGCCATATAGTCCCGAACTAAGCATTTGTATGGATACTGAACAACGGATAAACTTACTTATATACTTTTATTTTGTAAATACATACAAATCATACATATAAAACACCCACAACAATACAAACAGACATGTTCATCCACACAAATGTTTGTACTGCCCGGAGATCGAACCCGGACCCTTGGTGTAGTAGTCGACGTCACAATCAGTAAATTTTGACTTTATTGTATGCTCATCATTTTTAGGGATCCGTAGCCAAATGGCAAAAAACAGAACCCTTATAAATTCGTCAAGTCTGTCTGTCTGTCTGTCTGTCAGTCCGTCCGTCCGTATTTTGTCCGAAACTATAAACACTACACTATTCAAACTTTGTAAGTATATGTATTCTGTGAACCACTATTAGGTTTTGACAAGAAACTTGAAAAAAATATAATATATTTTGGGGTTCCCCATACATTGAACTGAAACTCATAATTTTTTTTTTCATTTAACCCTCTGGGGTATGGGTGGTATATTTTTTTTATAAATTGAATAGTTTACGCGAGAGATACTTTCAAAGTTGAAAAATTGTGTCCCCCCCTCTAATTCCTAAACTATGGGGTTATAAAATCGAAAAAATTAATGATGTACATAACCATGAAATCTAACAACGAAATTTAATTTGAACGATTTCTGGTGAGTAGTTTTTTTCATATTAAAGCTGTTGTAGGTGCCTAAGTAAATAAAAAATACTGTATTTTATGTGTCTTGCTGCTGCGGAACCCTCTACGGGCGATTCCGACTCGCGCTTGTCCAATTTTATTTCCATAGCTTTGTCGAAGCTTGTGAAGAACATTATGTATAATATTCATATTTTATACAGTAAGAGTGCACATCAGGGGGATCTTTTTACTATCTATAAATACCTTGAGACCTTCTTTATAGTCCCGTTTAGCTTACAAGTCGTAAGTACAGTCTTAACGAACTGTTCAATCTGATACCTGCTGCTGAATTTCATCATCGGACTACCCGCCACAAGATGAAATTCCATCCTCATCATCTTGATGGTTGGCGTTCGACTACAGTTCGATTCATGCGTAATTTTCTTCTACGTATTGTACTTATATGGAACGATCTTCCAGCAGCGGTATTTCCTGACAAATATGACATGGCTTATTTTAAGAAAAGAGCATATTCCTATCTAAAAGGCAAGCAACGCACCGGTGGCACTTCTGGTGTCACCGTTGTCCCTGGGCGGAGATGAACACTTTCCATCAGGTGTCTCTCTTGCTCGTTTGCTCCCTATATCATAAAAAAAAAAACTTATTCATAGTACCATCTTTTAAGAGGTCCAATACTTGTTGGGTGCTTTAGTAGAATAGAATAGTGCTAATAAGGAAATGTTCAGTAGCTAAAGAGCGCTTGCTTTATAGGAAGCTGCTGAATTGATTGGGTTATTCACCAACTCGACGCAAGAGACTGGACACACTTGTGTCTAGTAGGTGAAACGCAAATTTAATATACCTACACCTTGGTGTACCTATTTGCTACACCAAGAGTTCTGGGTTCGATCCCCGGGCAGTACAAACATTTGTGTACATGAACATGTCTGTTTGTAATGTCTGGGTGTTTACTATGTATAATATTTATGTATTTACAAAAAAAATATGTATACAAGTACATATGTTTATCCGTTGTTTAGTACCCATAATACAGGCTTCACGCTTAACTCGGGGCTAGATGGTGCTTGTGATCGATGTGATTGTCAGTGTCAATTTCTTTATTAGTATATATTATTTAATCTGTGGTATTATTTATAATAATATAACTTATTATTTAACAATAGCTGATCCCCGCGTTAAGATATTTGACTCGCAACTGACTGACATAACCTATGTTAGGAAAAAAATTAAAAAAGTAAATTAACAATTCTATTGGATATTTTTGCTTTAAAATACTAAAATTAGTATACAAAAAATTTGACAAAATTACATCATAGATAGCAGCTGTCGCCTTGGGGGACACATCTTATGTATTATTGACAGTCCGTCCTTATTTTTTTATCCGTAAATGTTTTATGCATACTTACCAACTTGCATTGAGTAACAACATGAATAAATATTAAACTCTGCAGCCTACGAAGCATTGACAACACAAACCGGACGAAACGGGACAAAAGCAGGACTAAAAAAAGATTCACTGCAAAAATAATTCTCACCCGCTTAAGAAATAACAGCGAACCTATAAAAAGTATCGTTAAACTTTATACCGTGATAATGACTTAGGCGATTGTCGGTTTCGGGGCGTCCACCCGTTTGTCAGACTTAGGGACAAATAACGAAAGCTTAATCCGCACTTAAATGCGCGCTCTGATTTATCGAGTGCCGGGGAATGTCCGTAAATGAGATAAAAAGTACGAGCCCACTCCGCCGGGAGTTATGGCGGCGAAGTTTGAAACGACCGTGGCGGGTACAGGGTGATTTAATGCGTGGAGAAATAATTTACATAATTATCCCTGAGTCCAGTTATCTTTTAGAAGTCAGTAAAAAACAAAAAAAAACTTTTTTTGTTGTAAAATCTTCCAGCATGTTGTTCTGATTGAGAGTATAAAGAGGTTTATGGACCTAGTATTACTAGTATGACGCCTGAGAGAAATCTAAAATAAATGTTGTATGTTTTCTAGTTAATTATATGAACAAAGTTTAACTATTTTTCATTGTAAGTCTTATCATCACCAGCCTATCCCATTGCAAGGCACAGTTCCGTTCAGTATAGTTAGGGAAGCTTTATGTCAAAACTTTTTTGTCTTCAAACCAAAATCGCTATTCTAACATTTGAAAGCTGTAGGTTATTAAAATTATTTTAAGAAAAATATTCAAGGAAAAGTTATAACTAATAATAACAAAAGCCACACACTGTTTGAGTTATCAAACTTATTATCAAGACATTATCCATAAATTCTGGTAATTTTCAAACTTCATATTGGTATCCGTTAAAACAAACGAAAGGGCAAAAAATTAACACCAATTAATCAAATACTAAATGTTCCACCAAAATATACATTGAATGACAGTTCAATTAAGTATAAAAAAATAATAGCCGCATGAATCATGCTGTATCTGTCCTTCTGAGAAGGGTCAGCGTGGTCTCCGCGGGTGTCGGCGTGTCCTGTTATTTAACGCCGTAGTTTATGGACACCTTCGTTGATATTTACATTTATTTAAAAAAACCTACATTTACATTATTTATTATTTTTGGTGAGAACATTTGAATATTTGCCTGAACGAGTCATATTATAGGTACGTAAGCCAACACAATCAAAACTGAGAGCGATATTTAAATAAATAAAGTGTTTTTATTATGAAATAATTAATGCAAATCAATGTATGTCTGGCGCAAAATGGTGTCCCCGATCATTACAACCTGACCGTCTTGAAGGCAAGAGTGAATAGGCTGTTTCTAGGCAGGCATGATCCATCCTCGGCCGCATCATCACTTACCATCAGGTGAGATGGCGGTCAAATGTCTGCCTATAGTGGATAAAAAAAACTTTGTCTAGTAGGGACTGCGATAGGTTGAAGAGAGAGAATGCATCAAATAATTTCGAAGTTAGCTTACTTATATATTTTTAAATAAAAATTAATACTGGCACCACAAAAACCGATCAACAAAGAGTAAAATGGTGGGGACCCATGTCCAGCAGTGGACTGCCATAGGTTAAATAGTAGTAGTAGTAGTAGTACCACAAAAATACTAGGAACTTAGGGTCCGGTTATTTCATGTCATCGTGGTGCTATGGTTTGCATACATATTGTGACCTCATTTTGTCATAGGTACGCTATAAAATAAATCATTTCAAAACTGTATTACTTATAATAAAAATATGCTCCAGTTGCATGTATTTAATTGTGTAGCCAGTAGATCCCCAAGTACAGTGGCGTGCACTCCATATATGCAAATAAACAGTGCATACCCTGTGCGTCCAGATAAATCGGAAAACCGCCAACATATTAAATGATTCCCATTTATTCGCCCCGTTTTTCTGTACAGATTTAAATCCATAGGCGATCTGCGGTTATCAACAGCTCAATTTAACAAAAATGTAGATTATTTTTTGTTTTACGACTAGTGTCACTCACTTTGCATACCCTTCTCATAATCTCTGTGCACGCCACTGCCCAAGTATGTATTACTTATTAAATTTATGGGTCGATTGAAGGGACTCGTGCCAATTTTCCACAGTAGCGAATAAAGACTTGAAAACTTCAACCTATCCTTTAATGCAATGAAAAGTATCCAAAATACAATTAAACAGTTAATTAGAGTATATCGCATTTGCAAGCAACGAAGACGGCCATTTTGAAATTCTAATCGACAATCGATGTGAACGACTCAATCATGGCATCATGAATGTTTCATGAGACCAGATCGCAATTACAGCGCTACGGCTTTTTGCCGTACGACCAATTAGTCCGTATGCCTGCTGCATGCCCGGACGAGTCTATTCCGATCTAACGTCGCGGGGCATGTCTGAAATCTGGTCTTTTGCGGAACGCCGTTGAGGTTTTGCGTTGATTTGTTAAATAGCCTGTTTTGTGTGCTTTGTAAAGCGTTGACGACTTAGTGCTCTGATGTTTCTGTGTAAGGCCAATTGTTCTAGAAACATGGCATTGATTTGTACCTATATACTTTTAAAAATACTTAAATATCTTATACTTCTTGAATATATAAAAAATGCTTTTCTTATTTTTTTCTAATCATGCATTGTAAACTGTCCAATTACCGATGAGTACTCATTATTTTATAATATACAATATTGTTTCCCACGTGAGTATAATAAAGAAAACGTAAACATCCAAACAATGGCGCATGCGCAATGGGCTCAGTAATAAAATTATTAAACAAATCAAGCTCATAATAATACGGGTAGAAAATTGTCGGGTGGGCTGGGATAAAGAAATTATCCAACTTACCGGGGTCAAGGAATATCAAACAGATGGTCCTTTCGTGTTTGAGAACGCATGGACTGCCTACTCGACATTTCATGTAATGATAGCGTTTAGTTTTCCCAAAACTTTCATAAAATAACCCCACTATAAAACATTCGCTAAAGACAGAAATTCAGGGACTTAATTTCATTGGCCATGCTTAAGGTTAATTCATTATTAACTGAACGCATTTCATTTCTCTTTACTACGTTCGACATTCATTAAGTTAACGTATGCTGTATAAATAATAAGATCAAATGCATTCACAAGGATCGATTGTATGCCTTGTGCGTTGAATTTTCGATGGTTTTGTTTTCAGTCATCCAGTTATGTTACCAATGAACTGACTTTATTTTTCTCATCATATTCTGAGAAAGAACTTACATTGCTTAAACATTAAGCGAATGTCAACTAGATATCAAGCGCACGCTAGGTAACAAAAAGTCCTACCGACAAAAAATAAAATATAAAAGGCGTTGACAAATTAGGTTCTAAATTTAATAAATAAATATTCACTGACATTCACACTGCGCCATCTAGCCCTCAGTTTAGCGTGAAAATTGTATTATGGGTACTAAAAAACGGATAAACATACATACTTATATATTTTTTTGTAAATACATATAAACACCCAAACCAATACAAACTGACATGTTCATGCTCACAAATGTGTGTACTGCCCGGAGATTGAACCCTTGGTGTAGTAGCCGACGTCACAACCATTACATTAAATAGGTCATCATATCATTAGTGGCTTAGTGGTCTCTCTGTAATATTCTTTGACGCGAAAGATTGCGCCCCCGAACCGAACAAAGACGTACCTCGAGAAAACGAAATAAAAAAAAAGATGGCGGGACACAAAATAAATAAAATAAGCGCAAGACATCGCGCGCCGGCGGTGTGACGTCTTCATGTGCTCTGTCCTTTTCACACGCGGGATCAGGTGTTGGGACAACATGGGTGCAACAAGGAAAGGTATAGGAGATGCGGCTCCGGATAGGAAGAAAGTTTGATTCTGTTACTGGATGGAACGAGTTTTACAGATTTTGCGTGGGTTTTTTCCCACTTAAACGTTGGTATTGTTTTCAAATTTAATTACGCTTTCACTTGTATAAACTTTGAAGTTGTTTAGAATTCGCTTGAACTTCAAGTTAACTTTATTTTTTCCACAATAACCTCGAAAAATATAATTTTAAGCTGTTTAAATACACTATGTAAAGTCATTCCAAGAGTTAGTTTAATTTTTTTCTAATGTATTACCTATATTGACTATCGCCCTGCTATCGGGAGTCGCCGCCATGTATCAATGTGTTTTCGAATTTTCAAAAAATATATGTACGCTCTTACGGTGAAGGCAAACATCGTGAGGAAACCTGTGCACGCCTGCGAAGAGATTCATAGGTTATGCGTGAAGTCGTCCAACCCGCACTGGACCCGCGTGGACGACTAAGGCCTTATCACCGTATACGGGTAGGCTCGTGCCCCTCGGTGGGAACGTTTAATGAGCTGATGATGATGTATTACCTATTCTATTGATTCCGTCTGGAATGGTTATCTTTCTGTTGAACAGAGTTGTTGTTTTTCAGATCCAGACTATATTCTTAACTTAGTAAGTCCATAATTTAGATGTGACTATTTTCCTTCAGTAGTTATTAACAAGCTTTTCTAAATAAGTAGGTACATAGTACACAGCTTTCCAAACATAACCAGACATGTTTGTACACTTTTGGCTGCAGGAATCTTAAAAACTATGACACCTACGCACTTTTAAACATTTTACCAAACATTGCTCTTTCGAATACAATCACCAACTCCATACACTTTTCCAGTATCAGTGAGCATTCAATACGTTTTGCTCGACTTCCAGCTGTTATGGGTGTTTTTGCCGGAGACGTCCAGACGTATTACGTCACAGAATGCGGCCGCTCCAGGGTATGCTCTTTTTGTGACGCGGAACCCCACTGTTAGACCTTGGGCTTCGCGCTGAGATGTCCTCGCGGAGCCTCAGTTTAGGGTTGGCGTTACACTGGCGAAAAATAAAAAATTAAATGGTCATCAACTTGCCAATCAAATACTAACTATATTAGAATTTAGATTAGCAAAAAATAATTATAAATCATATCTAAATTATGGACTTAGTTAGAAAAAGAGTCTGGATCTGAAAGCAACAGCCCTGTCCAACAACACATTCCAGATGGAATCAATTGAATAGGTAATTGATAGGATTAAGAATAATTTGATAGCTATCAAAACCTTGTCATTTCGCAATAGTCTTCGAGCCGATAAATGTACTGATAATTTCATCCCATCAATTCTGTAGCCTGTTTACAAAATTAATGACCAAACAGCTTTTTTTCTTGCTGTAGCAACACTCGGACTAACAGCTGATTTCAACTTGTCCCGATATTTAATTTTCAAATTATTGTAAATATAGTTAATGAGGCCTCAATATCGTCGCTAAACGTGTTAAACTATATAATAAGTTAAAAACTATATAAAAGTGCATATATCAATGGTTTTTGTGAAACGCGACGGACCGACCACTTGAGAAAGGTTGCTGGTTCAGGCTGGTGACAAAAGCGTAGGATCGCGATATCAGGCCCAGTATCGGCGGAGTCCTATGTCCAGCAGACGACTGATATAGTTTAAAGAGAGAAATATTCTATTTTGTCTCTTTAACTCCACACTTCGCCAAAATGGGGGATTGGAAATTTGTATGGAGATAACAGACAATTGCAAGGTAGAAAGCTTTTAAAATTGGTATGCAAACTACCTTCTTGTTGCTAACAAAAAATACTGCAATTTTTTTTCGGAAATCGCTCAATCCTTAAAATTGGAGGGAATTTTGACATAGAACTTCCCGCAGTTTCAAGTAAGAAGCTAAAAATCAATGGAAAGACGAGGATCGTCTACAGCTGCGTAAAATAATATTGTATTTTCGTAACCAAGAATGAAAGGTTACCCGAATTGAATGCGTTTTAAATATTATAAAACAAACATTGCCAACCCTACACAGAATACCGAGAATGGTCGGAAAAAAGTAGTGTTTCTTTTGTTGTCGGCAGGCTGAGTTGTGTTATTGTCATGTGTTGGGATTGCTTGCTCGGTTCTGACGCATTCGTTGCAACCCGATACGGATCGCCCGCCCGATGTGACTTCTTTATCAAAACAATTGAATGTGCAGTTTTTTGCATTGCTATTCCGTTAAAAACACATGCTAGACTTGCCGTGTTTTTGTTTCCTTGTTTTGATTGTTGGGGGCACGTATACGTAATAGTATATGTAATAGTCGTATCTGACGTGTGAGGGCATTTGGTAGGGGCGGGCGGCGCCTGCGCGCTGAATAAAGTAATACGAGCTATAATTAATTATCGAATTGCTCAATGCAATGCGATAATTTATTAATTTTGTAAAAATTTTATGATCAATTTATATGGTATTAGGTTCCCATAAAAAAATCTATAACATGAGTACCGTCGCTATTCTCTGCAGGATTTAAAGACGGCTGTAGACAACGCTGTCACCATAGCTTTTGGGCTTCTACGGTTTGATTAAGTTTTTTAATCGATACGCTAAGAACATTTGGTCAAATGGATGCCTAGGACTCAAAATTCACCCTGTATTATATGACATATGCTAATCATCCTGCTTCTCCACCAGGCTTGCGGCAGCGCGCAGGGGCGACCAGTGAGCTGAGCTACCTGGCCGCTCTGCATCCAGCATACCGCCCAGTGCCATATGACCATCCTCTTTATGGTGCTAATGCACTACGAGGTAAGTCACAGGGAATCACATAGCTTAAAGCATTTTTTTATGTGACAAAGTGAACGGGACGGTCAGGACGCTAACCTGATGGTATGTGATACGCTTTTAGGGGAAGGATAGGTTTACCTGCGCAGTAGTGGAACGTCGGAGGCTCATTGTGTGAACTGTTGCCTTCCGATCTGGAGGGCGCAGGTTCCCTCCACGTGCCAATGTCTTTTCGAATTTTGGAAAATATGAACGTTTATACGACGCTCTTACGCCGAGGAAACATCATAAGGAAACCTGCGCACGCCTACGAAGAGCGTCAGCCAATCTACGATAATACAATATATAATACGGGCCTGCGTTGACGAATACGGCCAATTACGGGTAGGCTCGTGTCCTTCGGTGTGGACGTCATCATCAAAAGCCTATTACGACCAACTGCTGGACGAAGGCCTCCCATAATGATTTCCACGCGAATTATGAAGTTGAGCCAGAATTCAGTAAATAAGACGTCTTATTACTAATTACTGAGCGACAACTCTCGAGTATGCGTTTAATTCGCTGTAGGCGTAATATTTCGGCCCCGAAGATTGGGTTACGTTTTGTTCGAAGTGCATCCTGAGGCGAGACGAAAGCTGAACCTTATTGTTTTAAGAAATGCATATGTTAATTCGATACCGAAAGATATTTTCAAATGAATTTGTTATCTTTGTTATTTTATAAGCGCGCTTCCTTGCTTTCTAAGTTGAATTTTTTAAAATGTAATTACTAATAAGTGTACAGGACGGTCTGGACGCTAACCTGATGATGATAAAGAGGTAGTCTATTAGTTTATGGGTCTGAGGCGTCAGTAAACTCCATATCAAGTTTAATTTTTAATACCGTCACCATTTAGTAACTGCATTATGCCTGATTTTCAGGATGTTTAAGGTGTCAGTTACCACTTACCGTGTGAGCTAAACTTGATTTTTATCTGTTGAAAAAGCAACGCATATTTTCTGGCTCAACTTGACGAATGTAGACATAATAAAAATCTAATGACAGTAGTCAACTGTACGACGTCTAAATCTCCTTGAGATGCTGTTCCAGACAAGGACTTGAAACTGAACTAAATATTTCTCACGTAGAAAATTATGGGTATCCCAATAAAACCCAATCGTAACAAAAACCGAGGCACATCTCATAAACGTCGCAAAAGCATCCCCTATATCGATGCAATTTATCTGTGCGGGGTGTTAATTAGGATTTGAACTCACGACTGCTACCATTTTCAGTTGCATCCCATATTGGAAAGCAACTCTTTGTTCCACTCTTAAGGGTCCATTCTTGTTTAAACTGAAGCACAGATGACAGATACGCAAACGGGCTTAAAGGCAAGACCGTGTTGAAGTCACGGCTAGAATCGGTATGCCTGGAATAACGAACTGATTTCCACCTTCAATTAAGACGTCCATTCCGCGCATCGTTGTTATTGTTAGAAAGCCATTTTGAGATCTAAACATTTTAAATGAAATTTTAATAGGCTTTAATTGGGTTTAGAAATTGAGTAAAATAGTCTTAAGGGGGTTTGAGTGATTTACTACTATGGACTCCAATCGGAACTATTCTCTCGCCATTTCAGTATTACTTTTAGTATCATTATCATCAGTATACCATGAAAAATTACCTTATCATTATTATCAGTATAATATGAAATGTTAATGACTGCCATTCTATGGCAATAGTCGGAAGCGCGCCTTCCGATGTACAGAAAAAATCCAAAGAACAACCACTGATACCAGCTTTCGTAACATACTTGATAATATGATAATTCGTATATAAACTGTTTTAGATGTATTTAGTTTAATAATATAAAACAAACCCCTCAAAGGCACGTTTTCCTTATGAAACGCATCAACGAATATTATCTATGGTGAGACCGTAACAGATGCTTTGGATGCATTTATGGACGATAGTGCATTTCCCGGGATTGGAGTAAGCGTTTTATGGGTTATAAGGAAAATAGTATATTATATAAACATAAACAAAATAGTACGTTATAAAACAGGAGCGTCGGTGACTCAATAGTGTGCACTGTTGCCCTACTACCAGGAGGGCTGATGTTCAAATCCCGCCTCGCACCAATGTGATTTCGAAATTTCGAAAAATATATGTACGTTATCCGACGCTCTTACGGTGAAGGAAACCTGCGCACGCCTGCGAAGTGATTCAAAGGTTGTGCGTGAAGTCGTCCAATCCGCACTGGGCCCGCGTGGACGGCCAAGGCCTAATCACCCTATAGGCTTGTGCCCCTCGGTTGGGACGTTTAATAAGCTGATGATGATATAAACATCGACTGAGCGGATAATATAGTGAAGGATTTACAATAGATTTCGTTAAGGCAAATGTTTTAATATGTTTACGAAATAATAAAGAGTCCACAGTCAGTCTCAGGGTTACATAATATAACGCGACCAATATTGGGCCATTTAAATCGCCATTTCATTTGCCCAGAGGTTCCGGAAGCCGCACGAAGGTGGACAGTTACAAGACAGTAGGTGTTCCATTGTCTGAAGGGCACCACTAACTCGTTCTTACTTACTTTATGTCAAGAATAAATTATGTTTTATATTTCTTTCTTTATAATCTATTATTTATTTCTTTTTTATTCTTTTTTTTAATTTATTGATGCTACACTTCCATAACTTATTCGATTCTTGTCGTTAAATTCTTTGTCACTCGGCAGGTCTAGACAGTAGAGTTAGATACCGGGTAATTTTAAAACTAAAAACAAAAACTCCAATTTTATTTGTTAGTACATGATAGCTACAAACCTACTCGCCATCTCCTTTCCCTTGTACTCTAGAGTACACCACAATATATACTTTGCCAGTGTCTTCGGCGCACATTACTGATTCACCATGGCCGAGCCGAAGGGCCGAGCTTGCACTATTAATCAGATAGGCAAACAGTGCTTCGACGCGAGAGCTTTCAACAAAAGCTGCGTAGGAGTTGGACGTTATCCGACACGATCGTTGATAATGCAAATTACTTTATTATGTTTTAATTATGGTGTTAATATTGTTCGTCTTAACGCGTCGATATGGATCCCGATTCGTCATCTACATCGGCCTTACATTTGCCATCCAGAGATCCTGGAAACCGCACGGCGATAGACAGTTCGGGCAAGACAGTAGGTGTTCCATTATCTGAGGGGCACTACAGTTACACGGAGTAATTCTGGAATACCCGATTCATAGCACCGGCCAACGTCCACCCGCAATCTATCTATTCTGAGTTTTCCAGACCGCTCGGGTGAAATCACCGTCCGGAGGCAGCTCTTCAATTATACGGATGTCTCGACGTCCAGCGAAGAACCCTACTGCCTATCTGTTGTATTCATTTGAACCAACAGCGATATCATGGTTTTCTTAATGCATAAAAATCACATTATTATCTTCTACGTCCATTACACAATGTTGAAGATACCAATAAAAATGACATTTATAACAGAACCCCATTCGTCTTATATTGAAATTCAGTATCACAGTTTATCATACGATTGTTGAAGTGATTTTCGCACCTCGCTTGTTCCCTTAAACATTTTTATTGTTACCCATGTCAGTACAACCTGACGTTTACGCTAGAGGGCACCACTGTTGCAGATTAAAAATAAAACACCGTTTTATAGCTCCAAGTGGCTTGTGCGAAACTATACCCGGCATTGAAGGTGCCCGCACCGAAACTGTTTACGATCCAAATAAAACAAAAAATATGTTTGAAAATCGAATGCGGTCAAGCTCGAGTCGGAATAATAACACACTGTTCCGCAATCACATAAAATACTATTTGTGCAAGTCTTTATAATACTTATGCGGAGTAGTGACGCCTAATTAACGCCGTAAGATTAGAATGCAATCGCCACTACACCTACTCTTTCCGCTCGACAGCACATAAAGCAAAGTACGAGCAGCATCAATGTCTCATTGAACCAACATTGAACCTATCCTTTTAAAGTACTACTATCTGCCAAGCGTAGAGGTAGAGGCAAAACCTCCCTATATCGGCGAGGAGGCACTGTCAAGGGCTGTTAAAATTACCAGGTATAAGAGACCTGACATCTGTTGTCTCTAGTGACGGCGCAGTGCAGCGTTGATGGAGAATAATAACTGTCTATCTGTTATGATCAGGCGTGTCACTTATCATAAGCCTACCTCAGGTCCAGACCGTCCTGTACACACTGTAATTTAAAAAAATGTTAGAAACTTATTTTTGCTATAACCAAGCTAGAAAACACACAAGCCAGTAAGTACGTGGTGAAAGTTACACAGCCACTTCAACAGTATAAATGTTATGTCGGAAAACGATGGAGAACTTCTAATGAAAGTACTTACAACTGAAAATATGATTCCAGAATTACTTCTCCATAATTACTTGATTTAAGCATCGAACAAAAGAAATTGCACTCCGAACAATATGTCTACTGGGCCATTTAGTTTATTATATTGGTTTTATACATTGACCTATTCATCCCTAAAAATATTCTCAAAATCGCTATCGGTGTCTGTTTACCGGGGTCCGTTTACACGTTGGAAAAATGGGTCTTGTATTACGCTCAATTAGGTGCGATACAACCAGATGGAACGGTTTGTGCAATATGGCGCAAGGTATCTGCCGTCTGAGATATTTATTATTGTTATTTTACTTTTTATTATTATGAATATTATTTAGTATTTTTTTAATAAGTAACCGAAGCAACAATGAAGCCCCCTTGAAATTCAGTAGTAACGACGCTTACTACAGCTACTTAGCGACAGCTTTTATATACCCGTGATCCCAAAAATGGGGTCACAAAGATGTTCATCACATATATTCAATCCCACCAAAAACATACTGTAAAAAATCTAGCCAAGTCTCGATGGAGCTGCTTGATTATCTCTAAAAAGTAATGAAATCAAGACGAAACGTGCCAAGTCTAAGGTTCCTTACTGCGATTACTTTATTATTATGGTTAATGTTGTGTGACTTGGCCGTTGAAGAGTATACAAGGATACAAAACCAGGAGCTCCATAACACCATTGCACTATTCTGTCGCCAGAACCGCTACCATTGACGATACAAGTTTGCCACTTGGAAAACGGTGATTCAATAACCCGTCGATTGTAGGCTTGAAAGCCACTAACGTATAAAGAATGTTCAACGCCAAGTCACACAACATTAACCATAATAATAAAGTAATCGCGTAAGAACCTTAGACTTGGCACGTCTTTGTCTTGATTTCATTACTTTTTAGAGATAATCAAGCAGCTCCATCGAGACTGGCTAGATTTTTTACAGAATGTTTTGGTTATTTCACTTCTTTTGTAGAAACTTGAAATGAAATTGGACGACCATTGGTGTAATGGTTGAGACGTCAGCTAATACACCAAGGGTTCCGGGTTCGATCCCCGGGCAGTGTCTACAAATATTTGTGTGCATGAACATGTCTGTTTGTATTGGTCTAGCACGCTCGACTTTGCGGGGCACTCCCGTGCCCCCGATTTTTGACATTGGGTGTAGCGGCCACCATGCCGAACATATATTGTTTAAAGGCAAGGTATGTCGATCTCTATAGTTAGCTGGGCTCTTTTGTTATCTAAGCAGGGTACCAGGTGCTCCAGATCTTCGATTATCCAAGTTTTTATAGTTTTCCCTTTATATAGCCACTAACCCTAACTCTGTACCAAATTTCAACTCTCTGAGTTAATGGGAAGTACTATACTCGCGTGCAAGTAAATCGACTCAAGCCTCAAGTACGCATAACAAGTGATATAACTAAAAAATGCCTTATTATACCTCTATATAATGTTTTACATAATTAAAGCCTAGTAATTGAGCTTTAAAATGGTGTAAGTTGCATGAAAATCGATTCAGTAGTTTAGTAAAAAAGGTTAATGCTAATGATAATGTAAAAAATGTTGAAAATTCATACAATTTCACAGTATGGGGTTATTGTGTTTAAATGAAACAAAATGTGCGTAAGATAAAAAAATATTCGTGTCAATATTTGGTATTCCCTCCTCTAGCTCTGATCACTGCTCTCATGCGATTCTTCATCGACCTTATCAACTTTTTAATGGATGATTGTGGTATTCGACCCCACTCTTCTACCAACGCAGTCTTGAGCTCATTGATGTTTGTCGGAGCTGGATTCCTCGCTCTAACTTTCCTTTTGAGCTCGTCCCATATGTGCTCAATGGGATTTAAATCGGGGCTGAGCGCTGGCCAATGCATAGTGTGAATTCCAACTTCGTTCAGGAAATCACGTGTGGCCCGAGCAGTGTGACATCGGGCATTGTCATGCATCAAGATGAAATTTTCCCCAATAAAGCCTTGATAAGGGACAACTTGATCCAGTAGAACATTTTCAATGTAACGATCACTGGTCAGACCTCCTCCCCGGCCTCCCCCAGGAACGAAAACAAGGTCCGTTTTGCCTTCTAAGAAATTCCAGCCCACATCATGCAAGATCCGCCACCATATGCAACGGTTTCCACAAAGCAGCACTGTGAAAACCGTTCACCGGGACGACGGTATACCCGACCTCTCCTGTCGCTGCCATGGAGACACATCCTCGTCTCATCTGTGAACAGGACTGACTGCCATTGCTCTATGCTCCAATCCAAATGTTCTCGAGCAAAGTGAAGGCGTGCTTGACGATGAGCTGTGGTCAACTTCGGCCTGTAGCGGGTCTTTTCGGAGTAAGGTTAGCTTCTTTCAACCTTCTTCTAACTGTCCACTGACTGACAGTCACCCCCGAACTGACGTAGCGCTGCTGCACATCTACGCCGGTAAGGTGTCGATTTCGGAGAGAGGTCGAGACCAAAAACCGGTCGTCACGCTCCGAGGTGCACCGGCGTCGGCTGGTATTAGGCCTCCGAGTGAAGGCACCAGTCTCTTGAAACCTTCTGTATACTCTCGAGACAGCGGACTGACTCATATTCAAACGACGAGCGACTTCTCGCTGGTTCAACCCTTCTTGCAACAGGGCAACGACTTGAGCGGCTTCTTCAGGTGTTGTATCCATAATTTTCTTCAAATGACGGCTTTAATTTGCAGAGATGTGTTCAGGTCAACGTCTAATGAGCGACTGATAAGAAAAAAACGATTACAGGGGGTTTTATAGGGGGTTGTGTCGCGCAAGTTGTGAATAGAGCGCAGAGCAGTTTACGGGAGGTTGCGTTCAGTTGCATTCTAAGTACAAGTGTTTATTTAAATTACTGATATTATGCTACCATTTGAAAGCCTAATTACTAGGCTTTAATTATGTAAAACATTATATAGAGGTAAAATAAGTCATTTTTTAGTTATATCACTTTTTATGCGCACTTGAGGCTTGAGTCGATTTACTTGCACGCGAGTGTAGTTCTATTTTGATGATTATGAGAAGTGAGTGAGTGCGTGAGTGAGTGCGTGAGTGAGTGAGTGTCTATCTGTCTAAAATGCGAAACTTTGATTCAATTCCCAAGTAGTACAAACATTTGTGTGCATGAACATGTCCGTCTGTATTGGGCTGGGTGTTTCTATGTATAATATTATTTAAATGGCGCTGATTAAATGTCAGGCGATATTTATATTTATTAAATATATAATGGAGCAGTTGGTTTTGTACCGTTCTACTACTTCTGTCTTTTTTTCTCCATTAATTTTGGGAGGCATTTGCCCAGCAGTGGGACTCTAAAGGCTAGATTATAGCCCCCAGATTAAAAGATTTGTACCACTACATTTTGCAATCATAGTCGAATTTTTACGTTTAATAGTAGAAGGGGCCATTACAATATCTCTTATATAGATCAGGATTCATCATCAGATACTCCAGATCGTCAGTTTTTGACATCGGAAGAAGAGGCGCCCACCACGTTGAATATATATTGTTTGAAGGCGGTATGTCGATCTCTCATAGTTGGCTGGGCTCTTTTGTTATCAAAGCAGGGTCACCAGGTAACTCCAGATCTTCGATTATCCAAGTTATTATAGTTTTCCCTTTATGTAACCATTAAACCCTAACTCGTACCGAATTTCAGTTTTCTGAGTTAATGGGAAGTACTAGTTCTATTTTGATGATCATGATTGAGTGGGAGTGAGTGTCTGTCGAAAATGCGAAACTTTGCTTTCGCTTAACGTCGGAACTAAATAATTTTGGATTAAAAGTAAGTTATTATGTCTTACTAGATGACGAAAATTCAGCGCTCTGGTATTATCCAAAGGTTCTCAAATCGGGGCCTGAAAATGCGGCGAAATGGATCCTGTAAAGGATGGTACGGCAGTGTTTGCTTCGCGCTCGACTTGCGGGGGCACTGCCGTGCCCCCAGATAAATCCTATGATCAATCGACAGCTGAAATCATCCACGAAACAAATCAATAATAAATTTGAATTGTATTCTGCAAATTGTCTTTTTGCTAATATTTCCAACACCAGTTTGTATAAAAAGTTCAAAAACCATTTAACGTTGTAATTACACAAACAATTTGATCTCGATGTTTAATTCAAGACTGGAATAATTCACATTAATAGCTTCATTGTATAATAAACCTCTCGGAGTTTGTTATATCGAAACATATCCGAGCATGTTTTTAAACATGTGCTGCGTTTGCACTAATTAATCCGGTATCAAGATGAAATGCAAAGTAATACATACACGATAGGTCTACGAAAGTAATTTTCATTGCATTTTGTCGTCAATGTTTAACAAGAAATGTCGTAAAAGAATATTTCATATCCATTTATTGAGTATGGCAATAGTCCTATCTAATTCAAAGGATTTAACTCTATTACTGATAATTGTTTTAAGATTATCTGTTATAATGGTATAAAAATCGTATAAATTTTGATTAGCATATTTCATTTTAAAAAACTGGTCCTCCGTCGCCGGAGGTAATAAATTAAAAATATAATAAACCATTATAAACGAGACTAATGACAACGTTACAAATTATTAACATTAGTCCATAAATATGACAGACCATTCATTCGATTATGTATTAATTTCATAGGTTCCGAAAATAAACCTGTATCATAAAACCTATCGATCATGTCTAATTTTATTTCTTAATTTAACAACAAATGTTAAATGTTAGTTATTTTATAATTTGCATGAGATTTTAAAATTAAAATTAGATCGCATTCACAGAAAATCAGAACCCTAACAAAGTTGTTTTTCTCAGTTTTTTTAATTATTGCATTGCTTTTTTAAATCATTGGAAACCACACCATACAAAAAACGATTATTTTTATTTATGCAATAACATATCTAAACATATATTATTTTATAACTTAAGTTTCTTTGTTTTTATTTTTATTTTGTAGTTTTTCATGTATATAAATATACCAACGACCGGGATATCTGGCGCAAAATGGGGGAAACCTATGTCCAGCAGTGGACTGCGATAGGTTGAATAGGAAATATACAAATTTACGTTCCCATGTTGCATGATACCGTCCCTGGTGTTCGTTGGAAGTCAACTGGAGATCGAATTTCGTGCAATGCACGGGTCAGCGAATGCAGGAGTCATTTTCTATGGACCTATTTTTATTTAACACATCACTGATATTTAAAATGGTAAAAACAGTATTAACAGATCGCTAATATTGCAATAGATTTCGAGAATATGTTTTAAATTATTAATATTTATAAAAATAATAGTGTCGACCTAAATTTTGCATAATCTCTTTTAAGAGGCAACATTACATGATCTTAGATTAAGTTTTTGTTAAATAAAAGCCTATCAAAAGCGAAATTAGTAAATCAAAAATATTTATACCGATTAGAACCTTCTGTGTAAATCGAAAACATTACTGCTCGTAAAATATAGATGATGTTTATAGTCTTTTTAGATTTGTTGATGAATCTAAAAAGACTATAAGGGTCAGACTACGCAACCTCTGACAGCGAAGTTGTCTCATTACATGATAGTATCTACAGTCATTAGACATTTAAGTCACCAATCTTCAAGCATTAAGGCTTGCGTTAAATCAACCTTAAAATATCAAATTTAGTGACTTTTATTATGCAAATAGGCCCGGTTACCGCGTACAAACAAGATTATTAAAATATCATATTCAGAAGGAGCAATTTCCTGAAGTTATTATCGTGACAAAAAACAACTAGATGCAGTCGAGTGCGCTCAAAATGTGCAACCAGCTGCATCGAGCGATTGCAAAATTTCGCAACCGAAGTGACAAGCCGAAATTTAATAACTTACTCAGAAATGTGCCAGCAAATTGGGAGCCGAGTCGCCCGACCGGCTTTGTAACTCTACACTGCCTAACCAAGCTCTCCGACACATATAAATTGTATTTTTATTCAAATCGGGCCTACGTGCTGCGATAAAGACTCTTTAAAACAAATAACTACTCATTCAACTTACACCGGCAAACAAAAATGAACCTTAACTAGTACTAATAATGGTGAAAACACAAAAGTTCAGGATAACCCTTAAGATGCAGGGGACATCAGCCTTTACAGTTGCAGTAACAGAGTTGTAGTTTCAGAAATAAGAGGTCTCGATACACCACTTTTAGCAGAACAAGTTAATACTCCAAGAAGATACTAAGTGCGCAACGCAAACAATGTAAATCGCGCCCTCTCCATAAATACACAAGGGTTAAAGTTATGTGATCAGATATATCAGATAACACAGTGAATGATGATGTAAACTGAGCTTATTCTCAGGACATATATAGAAGACGATTTAAAGGTTCATTGGGACACTTTTTCACTCAATTTGTAGCCCTATCATTCTTGGTCCATGGGATATGTAGACTAACAGGATGTTGGTGTCATTTTCTGCTTTAATCATTAATTGAATACAGAATTGTGCAACGAAAAATGAGACGAGAACACTCAAGGATATCTAGATTTTAAATCATATGTGCAAATGATATCATTGCGTATTCCTTATAAATAAAGTTGTTTCCACCGAGAGCCTTCATTAAGCAGTTTTTCTTTCTCTGAAAATGTTAATCACCATATTTACCTGTCCCATGTTTTTGCACCGAAGAATCTTATGAAACATTTTAATAAAGCCACTAATGATACAGCTGCCAATCACGATCAAATCAAATTAAATTATTTCATGTAGCGACATATTAATGAGAGTGCTAAAATGCTAAATAAAAATTTGGCGTTGAAATTTGGTGGTATTAAACTCGATTTCAAGAGTGAGAATATAAAAGTTTTAAACGCTAATCGTAAAAGTCGATGTACCGAAAAATTTTATAAGCGTATACGTATCAATATATACATGTCTTCATCGTTCGATAATCGTAAATTAAGAACCAACTCTCGTTTAACTGAGCGTAAAAACTGAACGCGAGGGATTGAGAGTTCATGTTACTTCGAAACCAAAAAAGAAAAAGGCTTGAGCGCTTCGATTGTGAAATGGAGAACGATAACAGTCATCAAAGATTTGTTCCGTTTGTATCAGATGGAGTGGATATTGCTTACGATATTCTAAGATGCAATTTCCAGTTTTAGTCATGTTCTTTTAAATTTTCCTTGTAACATGATACTATATTTAAAATATAAACCTTTAGCAAACATAATGCGCACTTGCACATTATTGTCTTCTTCTGATCGAGTGAATAACCGTGAAAAGCCGATATGAAAAATTGAAAAAAATGCGAAAGAAATACACAGTATTAGTAATACAATTTATTCTTTTAAAATTAATAAAAAAAAATTGATTAAAATTGTGTTCTAGCTACACTTAAATAGAATATTACAAAATGCGCTACTAAATCCTGTATGAATCTTATAGAATGCCGATTAACAAATATATTTTCGTGTAATCTTTGCTCATTTTGCAAAGCTCTTCCAACTTATAAAACTTCTCAGGCCAAGCTGACATTTCCATTTATTTTTTTAACCACCTTTGTCACACCGTTCTGGGGCTTAATCTTTGTCAACGAGGACTCTGGACTCGGGCCGGAACGGGTTTTAGAAGGAGATGGAACGATAGCGCCTGCGCATGACAAGTGACCGGATTAATGCATTTTAAACGAAGAAGGCTTAATTTTGATCTCGGATCCTTTAATTGAATGACTTTATGTTTAAGCGTGCCTTTTCTTTTTTCGACGCATCATTTCACGGTACTTGTTAGTTGTGTTTATGTTTGGTCACAACTGTGGATGAATAATTTATGAGGAATCTTTAAAAGATTCTATTTTTTACTGCTTCTATTACATTTAGCGCAGAAAGTTCATCGCAGTAATCAAGTAGAAGATATGCAAGTTAAAATTTAATCTATCACATTTCAGCGCTCGATATGGATTTTTACTCTTTTGGCACTGGGTCTCTTATTATCACTCTCGGCTATCTTAATCGTCCTGCAACTTCTGAAAAATGTCAACCATTCTAAACAATTTCAGAAGTAATTTGAAGAAGATTTGCAAATATTTTCTTGCTATATTCTACGAGTCTCTGTCGCAAAGTTGAGTCGTATGCTCCTTTGAATCCTGTCCAATTGAAAAGCAAGCAAGATATTCAAACAAACCAATCAAGGAATATCGAGGCTGACATATGATCTAGCAATAATTGGGTCCAATTAAAAACATCGCAGACAGAACTTTCTTGAACAGATGCATTCAACGATTACCGCAAAAGAAATATTAAAATTGATAAATACAGATTACCCCATTCATATGAACACACAAAGGGCACTATTTAAGAAATTATCGCCATCAACGGAGATGTAGGGGTTATTCATTAAAATGTATCGAACGTTTCAAACACAGCGGGTAATGCTATCTCGGGGCTCGAATATGGTCATTATCAATCATGCCAATGGAACAAGTTATCCAGCGGTAGAATGAAAGAACCGGTGATAAATAGATTACAAATTATTATTTATACTCATGAGATCTACTGTGTACGTCGATAACATTATCACTTTGTGGATTGCTGGTGTGGAAATGGTTGAGAAGTCTTTTAGTCCAAGAATCCTGGATCCTATTTGAGTACGAACATTTGTGCATGCACATGTCTGTTGTTATTGGGCTGGATTTTTTGACGTATAATGTATATGTATGTATTTACAAAAAATATGTGTATATGATTATCCGTCGTTTCTTACCCATAATACAAGATGGATGGCATTGTTTGGGAATAAATAATTAAATAAAGGTGTTCAATCTCAGCACCTAGTATTTACATTTTAGTAAAGAAAACAGGTATAGCGTGAGAAATAGCTAATTTCCCCAACTGCTTTTTCATTTAAGATGACCCATTTGGTGTAATTGTTGAGACGTCGACTAAGGGTTACGGGTTCGATCCCGGGTAGTACAAACATTTGGGTGCATGAACATGTCTGTTAGTATGGATCAGGGTGTTTTCTATGTAAAATATGTATTTTTAGATCATATTATTTATCTGTTGTTTAGCATCCATATTACAGGCAGACCAATGCGTAGTTTGGGGATAAATGGCGTTGTGTGAATGGTAGTGAATATTTATTTATTTATAATGATATGTATTGAATTTTCACTAATAATGTAACAATACAACACAATATTTAAATAACAACTCCATATTGCGAATCTAAAATACTATCGCACGATAATCTCTTACAATTTGTTCGGTCGTAATCCCGTTCGATGATCGATGAAAAAACACCGGTCGGTACTGATTGATCCGGTTGTGGATTGAGACATCTTTGGAACGGGTTCCGTCCATGTGGACTTGTTGTTTGGTCCAAGGTGTGAGACCTAGCGGGTGTAGTGCAGAAGAATATCCATATTATTAATTAAAGATGTAGTTTGTTTTAATGGGTAAGCTTATTGTAATTGTATAAATAATGACGAAATTCTATGAATAAAGTATGAATATATATAATTGTTGCAGAAAGTTATCAAATTGCATGTAATTACCATGTCATGGCCAATTGATGATTGAATTGATGTTTTAGTGTGAGAGTTCCGTGTTTAGGCACGAACGTGTTTAAGCCAAAAATAGGCTCGCTTATGGAATAGTTATTTTCATAGTAGGTGATGTAAGTCAATTAACCTAGTATTCTTACCCTTGGCCAGGGTCAAATACAGTCCAAATAATTTAAAACTTTATTCCACTGCAATCAGTCAAAAAAATAATTACGAAAATGCTATGTCTAGTTAAGGCTTCAAGGGAATGAAAGTTTGTCGCTTAAACCCCACACCGCCCACACTATACTTACATAATTGTTACCAGAAAACTGAAGTACAGTATAATTCCCGCCCAACTTTGAATCTAAGACCGCGTAAATGAATTGTGCGATGTTAGTATTTGTTTTAGAGTATCGGTTTATCAGTAAGTTTGCTGATGGATAAAAAATAATAATGTATAAGTAAATTACTACAACGCAGCCAGAGAATAAGGTTTATATTATTAGTATCACGTCAAAGGTGAAGATATTAGTAAAATCTAAATTATAATTTAGAAGGCCTTTAGTCCAGCTCTAATCAAAAATTACCTAAGTGAGAATAATAAGTTTTTATTTCAGTTAACATCTAAACACGAGCATATGAATCTTGAATAAGTTAAGAAACCCTTTTCTACTTTTTCTCAGATGTTTACTTTCTTACCCATATTTGTTCTCAGATTTAAGTAGTAGGTTTTCTAAGTTAAACTAAAAATAAAATTATCATCTCTGAAGTTGTCATACAAATATTTTCATATCCCAACCAAAACCGTACAACACGACGCGTCATTTGTCCCACCCACTAATTAAACCTGGCGATGTCGCCCGAACACGTTGCGGAAAGCATAAATCATGCGCAGGAGTCGAACTTGGCACCGAATGGTTCCAGGAAAGCTAATTAACAAGTTGACACGTGTTTTTGTCCCACCGAAAAAGTCGTTTCTACTGAGTTGCGAATGGGCTTGATTGATTTTACGTGTAGAAAGCTCTGGAATAATTTATTCTTCATTAGAAACATACATAGAAACCCCCATGTCATCATAAGCTCCTTATATGTCCCCACCGAGGGCCCGCGGCTTCGCTCGCATTAAATTCGGGATAACACGGGACTTGCATTTATCACTATACGTACGATTTCCCCTCCCTCCAACTTTGAAGGTTTCGGGGTCAATTTCAGAATTTTTTTAGCAAAAAATATGTTATAGTGAGCTAACCTTAAAAGATAGACATATGCTTCGCGGACTTTTTTGTAGACCATTAAAGCAGAACAATACTCTCATACATGACTTTTGTGTAACTTTAACCGTTACTCAGTGTACGCAGCGGAAGCTCCAAGTTTGAAAAAATACCCCCGATTTTGAAACATTCTTCATTGCTTCTCCGCTTCTATTACTCGTAGCGTGATGATATATAGCCTATAGCCTTCCTCTATAAATAAGCTATCTAACACTGAAAGAATTTTTCAAATCGAACCAGTAGTTCCTGAGATTAGCGCGTTCAAACAAACAAACAAACTCTTCAGCTTTATATATTAGTATAGATAGGTACGTACATTATAACTAACAGCATCGTTTATCTCTTAATTTTAATTAAAGGGTAACATCTGATAAATCCATATCGTGTGATGTATTAATAACAACGCTTAGGGTCCACAGATAAAAAACTGTTCTATTATTAACTCAGCAATTAACTACCCCATCCACCAATTAACGGTATGCGGAAACTGTTGGTTTTTGGTTTCTATAATTACTGTTAATGTGCACTGGGGTGCATCTTACAGTTTGTACGCTTTTTTTCTTACCAACTATTGCTGTTGGCTGCAGATAGTATTTACAGCTTCACCAGGCAAGTGACGCGCTTTAAAAATTTACCATAAAATAGAACGAATGATGCTTACATAAACAACTAACAAAATGCTCAATTTCACTCAAAACTCACGCGGACACTCCGCGGCAAAATTCTGCCCATCAGTTCAGTCAGTCAGCATCAGTCAGTCGGGCAGAATTTTCATGCATAATCACGTCGCTCGCAACATGTCATAGTAGTATTGTTGTGCATTTGATTTTGTACCCTTTAATGACGGGTTAAGGTCAAAAAGCGAATTTTCAAATTAGCGGCTTTGGGACCGGTGGGGTCTATCAAATCAAAATATCTTTATTCAAATAAATATTTTACAAATACTCATGAATCGTCAATTGTTATTATTATATTTTTATGACTCAATTATATCTGATTGATAGCGTAGTTAATAGTTACTAATTATTAAAAGATGAATATCCATAAAATATAGTTACCTGTTTGAGGTTAAGAGACTCGTAAAATGATCGTTCTTAGTAAAGGTTTTATATTCCTTTAATTAGGTGATAAGTGAACACTTCTATAGATAAAGTTTATGATTATTTTATAATGGTTATGTTAAACAGTAGTAGTTCGTAGTAAGTCAAAGAGTTTAACGCGTTACTTTTTATATATTTGTGGCAAATTAGATGAATAAATAATCAATATTATGTTTAGGTTTTTATTTGATTAATTACTTTATTTATATATGTTATATTTAATACAAATGCATTAAAGTTGGTGCTAATAAATAATTTATTATTTTTAAGTTAAGGCTCCATAGCGTTGAAGGTTCATTAACGGTCACGTAGTTACTAATTAAATTTAAGGTGATCGCAAAATATCATAGGGGTTTTCTCAGTTTTTATAAACATATTATATTGGGATCACAATTAATTCAATACCGCTTCATACATTCCCCGTTAACCAGTCAATTTACTACCCAGTAGTGCTTCAAATCACAGTTTCGGATCGATTCCGAGAACCAACATGATAAAACACACAAAAATAAAAGGAACGTTTAACATTTATGAATAAATCATCGATATATGCGAAATAAAACCCCAAGACAGAGACGGGATGTTTCACAACTTTGTCAGAGTGAGATAGGACTAACTAGACTGTCAGGTATAATTATGCTGTTAATGTTGATACTTTATTAAGTGGTATGCGTCACTTAATAGTTTTTTCACCATGTGTGTGTCTAGATTAACACATTCCAACCACCAACATAAACATGTTTCCTGGATATAATTTTATAAAATCAATTTATGTGCGTTCAGAAGCTTAACACAGCTTTTTTAGATGCTAGAAATTGTATATATGGATATTATAGAGTCATATTGTTTTTACTATTTCGATTCGGCTATTGTGAGATTATGTCGAAAGATGAGGTTAATTGAGAACAATAGCTTCAAACTAAAATTTTCATTGATTTTTAAGTTTAAAATTGTAGGTGACCATGCTACATGTTTTACTAGGATTACCGGTAAACATTGTTTTGATAGAGCAGCGTTTATAAAATTGCATGCATTAATTCACCTCAATATTCAAGGTCTCAAAAATGATAACTTAATCATTGTGTTCTGCATACCTAACGTTGAAAGTAGGCGTGTCGCAGAACACCCAGACCGTCAAAATTAACTTGACCGTAATCGAACCCTAACGAGAATGCACGTTCAAATGCATTAAGAACATTTTGCTCTAACCTCCGATGGACTTTTTACAGCCCTAAGCAATCACTCACACACTCAAGTGTGATATTATCTCACCATATAATTAAAGGGTAAGTATATACTTCATCCTTGATTCCAAAGAAAATGTCTGTATGAATATATTAGATATAGCCACGACTACCTGGGTTACAGCCTTTGATTACAGTATAAAAACCTCGTTAGAGAACGCCGCTGGTTTTTTGCAGTACCCAAACGCGTGTTTTACTAATCGCTTTATGACATTTGATGGTTTAATAATTTTCGTTTCTTTAAACCTTTTAACGCCGTATCACTTCGAGTCAAACAGACCGTTTCTTAATTAGATAGACAACCCTAATCTCTTGCATCTCGGTATTGTTATTCGCGTCTAATTATGACATTACAATTTATACAAATTCAAAGTGGAACTAATTTATGAATCGAGATAGTAATATCATATTTTATATCTCCCCATATGAATACTTAAAGAGGTGCCGTAAAAAATACCTAAGCTATTACAAATTCACGTCCCCCGCCTTCATCTCGCCGCGCATTCGAATAACAACCAACACTCATAATTTACCTCGTCTCTCATTAGTATACGCTACAATGTGGCCCCAGCGCAAAGGCGCCCAACAAAGCCATTGACATTCATATTTCAACTCAAACGTGACCACGAACACTAGACTTCTCGATACTAATTTAACGCCCAATCGATTCAGATAAAAATTAATACATCAATTCGGTATCGCCTCATATCAGGGCGTAACGAGCAAAAAGCAACCCAATACGCCGCCGCGATCGTTCCACATTCAACTATACGAAAAAAATACATAAAGACAATTTTCGGTTGCGGTTTTTGCACGCGGTTAGAGCAATGTCGTTAGGGTGACCATCGCGGTCTAATGGAATTCGAAACGGTCCCGACTTATTGGACATAAGTCCGATCGATGATAGGTATTTGTTTCTTTTATTTCCATCGGAACATCAGCATCGGAGTTGGTTCTCACAATGGATGAAGACATAAAATTTCGTTCGGATCGCGGCGCGTTAAAAAACGGACCACATGCGTTATTTTGAATTTTAGGAAGCGTTGCCTTTTCTCGTTGGGATTTTATTCGCCAAATTGGTGGTCGCTCACGCCTTTAACATCAACCTATTATTTTGTACTGAAATGACCGCCTCGGCGAGCCAAAGGAGCGTGATCAACAAATCAAATCTTTTTATAGGTTTTTTTTGGGTCCGGCGCAGAGTGTTTGTTTTCAAGCGTATTATATGTGATTATTAAGGAAACTCGCGGTTCAAATGACGCCCGTGATGAGGAGCCGACTTGATTAGGATGATTAATAGCCTAAAACTATAAGGTTGGGCGCTGGTTTTGATGGAATTCAATTACGCTTTATGATTCCATCTCGCGACGAATGCGGCGAGTTTAAGTCTCATTTAGTTTTAGGGCGTATATTCTTGTTAACTACTTACAATAAACGGCGCTCGTCGTAAAGTCCTGAGTTATTTTGGCTTGATTTAGCTGAGGTATAGCTGTTTTATTTTAGCTTTGAATGTCTATGCTTGCTTCATCGCCAGAAGATAGAGTTCCCATGAGAATCCTAATGTTTTATCCAAAAATAAATAAAATCAAAGTTAATTTATAATAACTAAAAAGGGAGTAACGTTTCTTTACTGTTTTAACAACATTTGACAAATATTTTTTTAGTGTATTCAAAGTAGTCAAAAAGAGTTCCGATCGAAAACTACAATTGGGTCTCCAAATAAATCTATATTTATTGAAGTGACCTTTCTTCCTTAACAGTAGATAATTTTGTTTCCGAATACTTAAGCTAAAGCTAAGCTGCGTATTTTCAAAATACCAAGTGGTCTACCGCAAAGTAGAAAAAGCTTAAATGCGAATAAATTCTTGACCGATGCAACATTGTCAAAGTGTAGGGTGACCAATTATATTTCACTGTATGGAAATTCTAAACTTAGTAATATAATATGTTCTTGGAATTGGTCGTAAAAGACATCTGTTGCTATTATTAATCTGTGTTGGCGTTAAATGGTCACTTTATATTCATGCTGTCCAACGCGTTGACGTCTCAATATGCAGTTATGGCAGTAGGGTGACCAACTTAGTCCGACTTTATTGACTTTAAAAGGACATTATTATGTTAACCAGGACCATTATGGCATAATAAATTGTAGGGAGATTATAAATATTTTTTGTTGACTTATTTTAATGAAAAATCTTAAAACTGGACATTAATGTCAAAGCAAACATGTTTGATATGATCCTGTTTAGCGAAAGAAGGCCAATTAATGAGAATAATTTCGGTTTAGTTGTTTCTTTCAGATTCTTTCTGACCGACTCTAAAGAGTAGATATTTGGGTATAAATTCAATTAAGTCTTAAATTACTTATGAATTGAATATCCAACAAAAATATTGTTTTGATAAATTCCGATAAAAATAGTTCTGGCAAGTTTCGGTATCAACGTATGTTAATGTAACCTCTTTTAATTTTTGTTTTCATTTATTACAGGTTTAGAATACTTAAGTGCAGCAAGAAGTTTGCATCCCGAACTACATGCAGGCAGCACGCTCGCAAGTCAAGACTTCCAACTTAGTTTAGAAGGTAATTTTTATTTTATGTACAAGGGTTGGCAATTCCAAGGGCATATGATGTTTTTCTTTCCTTTTTTATCTAAAAAGTTCCAGTTTTCGTTACGCTTATGAAAAACTTTAATTTTAGAAATGTCGACACATATCAATTTATTCTCATTTCAGGCTCAAGAATAGCATCACCAACTCGTCTCAGGTTGTCAGGCGGTGCGATAGGTGCGTCCGCTAACCGCAAAAGGGCGGTATCTTGGAGTCCATATTCGGCTGAGTCTTTAGACTTGGCCGCAGTCATCAGAGCGTCCCCAGTCAGTCTGGCAGTGAGGGCACCGTCCGCCGCCTCGACCGGGAGTTATGGACACCTTAGTGCGGGTAAGCTTTTGATGTGTGAATATTTAGTCCTCAACTTGGGACCGAATGGCACAGTTTGCTGAATCCTGATACCGGAATAGCATACTTCTCAAATATTTACTTCAATTCCACTTGGTAATACTTTATTTTTCCCGACCTTAACGGCCTTATTACAAAAAAGTGATTTAGAACTGGTGAACATAATTGATGACCGTAAATACAATGTTACAACAAAATCTTAATATAACCTCAAAACAAAGTTAGTCCACTGTTAAACTAGAGGTCATACAAGTTTAACTTTAGTTCCACAGATATTTAAGCCTAAGCGTTAAACCTCATTTTGTAATAGGGTTTTTTTTAGTCCATGGTTTAAACCAAGTTTAATCCTAGTACTAAATTTAGTCCGCGTTTTGGAATAAAGCGAGAAGCCCTTAGTTTATTTTAAATCTGTAAAAAATTCCAATACAAACCGGTTTCTATTATTTATTAATAAACCCAAAGGAACATTTATCGCAAAACTAAAGTGAATATACTAATAAGGGCTTTTAAAATTTAGAAATGTAGAAAGATAACATTTTTCTGAGAGACAGAAAACACACAGCATGTGCTGCAGTGGTCTTTCGAAGTTTTTAGACCACTACATCGCAATCCAAGCGGTAGTTTCAAAACTATATCCGTCTCTTTCCAGGAGCGATATCGCCGGCTCTCTCGCTCTCGCACGCCTCTCTGGCTCAACAATTACTGCGCGGGGTGGAGTGTGGGTGGTAGTGGGGTCTTAGCAGGCGGGGTGCTGATGACCCTGCACACCAAGGCAGCTGCTGCGGCGCCCATCATGCTGCCACGTCATCTGGTCGTGGTATCCATAGGTAAGACTTTACTTATAGGTATTATTTGACGACTTATGCAGGTAATGTGTGAGACGTCTAACTCTAGGTGTAGGGTTATGGGTTCGATCCCAGGGCAATACAATTGTGCATGAAAATGTCTGTTTTCATAGGAATTAACATATATGAGAATACACTTAACTGGTTGAAAGCGATTTGCGCTCGTCACTTGTCCGGTGAAGCTGTAATGGCCTGCGACTAAGAACAACAAGTTTTTCCTATTCTTAGTTTTATAGAAAAAAACAGTCAAATTTCGTCATCATCATCATCAGTTCCTTATTCGTCCCCAACGATTACATGTACAATATGTCCTTCGATAATTGGGGCCATATTTTAAACAGTTTCTCATCCGCAGATCTCACATCTCATCACCCACGCAACTCTTGATCGGAGCTCCAGTGGACGTCCGACCAGGGTTAGGCCTGGACGGTACTCCACCACAGCATCTACAGCAACCGCCTCAGCAACAGGAAGTCACTAGCATCATGGAAGCTGACAGGTTAGCCAGATTTTTTTTTATAATTTTCATCCTTACGTGGTTGACATTCCATATATCCGCGCAGCCCGCTATGATGCCTCGTTATTGCGTACCGCAAAGGAATGGAACTCCTATCCTAATGGTAAGTGATACATCTGTCCATATAAGCTGCAGTATTGAAGGAAACGGTAACATTCAATTGTAAATATTTACCGTCAACACTGCTCTGCACTTGTCACCCAAAACGACAGATGTTAGGTCCCTTATATCCAGTGATTTTACAATCACATTGGCACGTGGCGGGATTTGAACCTGCGCCTTCCCGATAGTCCACACCATTGAGCCACAATATATGCATTTGCTCTCAATTTTAATGTGTATGACCTTTATCTTATCATTTTTTCAGCGCTTCGAACATAACCCAAAGGAAATCACCGCAAAGTCTGATGTCGCGTGACAATATGCATATCAACAAGCCTCTGTCAGCAGCCGCAGAGAGTACCGTCGATGGGCTGGACTCCAAGGACGAGCCTGGTGACTTCATTGAGACCAATTGCCATTGGGTAAGTTATAATAATGTTAAAGCCTCAGCATAATAAGTAAGCTTTTTAAAGCTCATTGGAAAAGGTATTTGATTGATAAGTAATATTCAGGTCAGTAGTAGTCGTTCAATATATATCATACTGAATGTGCACTTATTAACTCGTTCGTCATATAATATTTAAATGTTTTATCAATTGCTTATATTTAATTATATTGATTTATTTTTAGAAATTTTGTATCGAAAATTTATTTATTAATATCAGTTCTTATTTTACTTTTATACAAACACAATGTAGCATTCAATGAATTATTGTTTCACATAATTATGTATTTACTATCATTAATCAATATTGCCCATAATATCTTAGGAAGGTATACTCAACCACAATTATTATTGTTAATTTCATGCCCATCTTAATACGATTGTGTAATTAGTTTTTTCTTTTATCCAGGTGGATTGTAAACTAGAGTTTCCAACACAAGACGACCTGGTCAAACACATCAACACTGACCACATCCACGCCAGCAAGAAGGCGTTCGTCTGCCGCTGGGTGGGTTGCTCCAGGGATGAGAAACCTTTTAAAGCGCAGTACATGCTGGTAGTTCATATGAGACGGCATACAGGAGAGAAACCTCATAAGTGCACTGTAAGTATATAATTAATGAGATATATATTATTAAAATCTTGGAATTTTATTTTCTTACTTAAATTAAGTCTTTTCATTACTAATTAAGATGAAAGGTATGGGTTTTGTTATAATATTCACGCTTGGTAGGTGTACTTGAAAATAAAACATACAAAGAATATAGTTTAATGAACAATTTTTTATAATTGTATAAAAGTTTTTTATTTTATTTTTGTATTTTTTGACGTCCATAAGTGCTTATTGTCAGCCTATTTTGAAATAAATGGATTTTGACTTTTTTGAATGGTAATAGAAACAATGTTTTTAAAGGCAATAATGAATGGGCACTTTCAAGTTAAACATAGCCCATCAAATGTAAAACCTCACATATTAATTAAATAATGAAGAATCTGACTATCATATACATTTAAAATGCTTAACATAGATGTCATATACTATGATACCATTAATAATAGATAAATTAATATTTATGAGTTTGAAATTTCGATGGCAAATAAATACAGATGGCCTTAAAAGGGAGCGTAGATAAAAATTCTACACACTCATTATTTAGATAGAGTACACATGGTAAAGTTCACCATGTTGGGTTAAATTGAACGATTGTGAGAGAAAAGATTGTGCCTCGGGAAGCACGTTTAACCTACAAAAGAATACCATATAGCGGTTTCAACTTCAAACTAGGTTATAGACTCGATACTGAGTCGTCTAGGTAGGTACCACCGCAGTGCCAGATATCGTTCCGTGAAACAGCACTTTTGTGTTTCGGGATGAGGGTACAGTAGCTAATGAAATTACCGGGTATAAGAGACCTAAAATCTGTTGTCTCGGGTGACGGGCGAAGTGCGGCATTGGTGGAGAATAATAACTGTCTATCAGTTGTTGGTTTCCTTTAATGTCGCTCTGTCATGATCTGGCGTCTTACCATCAGGTGAACGTCCTGACCGTCCTGTACACTTATATAACATATAAAAAACAAATTAAGTGATGTTAATAAGTTTCTAAATTAATAAACCACGATAGACTTAGTTCTAGAAATCTGGTCTGGGTTTCACTTAATGAATATCACTTCTACGTGCGATTAATTTTAAAATGTTTCCTCCCCTAGTTCGAGGGTTGCTGCAAAGCGTACTCCAGGTTGGAAAACCTGAAAACGCATCTCCGAAGCCACACTGGGGAGAAACCGTACACTTGTGAATATCCTGGGTGCGCGAAGGCCTTCTCCAATGCCAGTGATCGAGCCAAGCATCAGAACCGGACGCACAGTAATGAGGTAAGCCAAGTTAGAATTACTTTTATTGTACTGTTATTTTTTTCTGTGGTTTTTAATAGGTGGTAGACTAGATACTGAGTCGTCTAGGTAGGTACCACCGCAGTGCCAAATATCGTCCCGTGAAATAAGAGTGATATGCACTTTTGTGTTTTGGGATGAGGGCACTGTACCTAGGGAAAGACCTAACATATCAGGTATAAGAGACCTAACATCTGTTATCTCGGGTGACGGGCGCAGTACGGCATTGATGGAGAATATTAGCTGTATATCAGTTGTTGGTCTCCTTTTGATATACAGAATATAATTATTGGTACATATGCAAAATGACTTATTCCTCCATTGTGTTTTTACAGAAACCATACGTATGCAAAGCGCCTGGTTGTACGAAAAGGTACACCGATCCTTCGTCCCTCCGCAAACACGTGAAGACCGTGCATGGAGCTGAATTCTACGCCAGTAAGAAACACAAAGGTATATTTCATGATTTCTTAATTTTAAATTAAATAGTAAGAAAATACTGAGGAAAGAACTTTTAGTGAGATAAATGTATTTTATGCTGGCTGAACATGCTTACTATTAAGGTTATATTTTCATCATTAGATGTTGTTATTAAAAGGTTGTACACTAATCTTTTTTGCTTATATTTCTTACGTCTTGTCCTGTGAAGCTGTGACAGTGATACAATAGCGAAAAGTGCATCTAAAAAATCATCTTTTGGAAATTTGAACTACGGAATTTATTGTGGAATATTCTTTATTTATATTGGAAGACGACTGTACCATGTATTTTTATCATTATGATTTTTTTAAGCCTAATTCATATTTCTTTCTTCCAGGTTGCAGTCGCGGAGACGATTCAGCGGAGTCCGGGGGAGGTGGGGCTGGGTCCTCTCCGAGATCTGAAGAGGGTGGAGTCCCACTCGGAGCCCGAGGGCATACCTCTTCTGCTTCCGTCAAGAGCGAGAGTCCCGCTTCGCCACTACCAATGGGCTTGCATACTGCCGCGCATCAGGTAAATTGATCAATCAAGCAATGGTTCCTTCATTGATAAGCTCCAAATTTGAGCGCCGGTGGCTTTGATGTGGAATGTTGCCTTCCCGAGAGCGCAGGTTCAAATCCCGCCACGTACCAATGACATTTCAAATTTTTTGAAATTATATGTATGTTTATCCGACGCTCTATGGTGAAGGAAAACATCGTGACGAAACCTGCGCACGCCAAAGCGCCTTGTGTGTAAAGTCGGCAAATCCGCACTGGGCTCGCGTGGCGATTTAGGCACCTTTTATGGGTTGGCTCGTGCCCTCGGTGGGGACGTATAATGAGCTGATGTGATGAAACATTTTTTCTTTCCTTTTTTTCTACTGAGTAGGTCGTGACTACAGCCTATACACCCTCTACGGGTAGGCTCGTGCCCCTCGATGGGGACATTTAATGAGCTGATGATGATGAATCAGGTGATAAAGCCTGCAAAATCCGAAAAAATGTTATTGCAGTATTCCCATGCGGATTCGAATCTTTAGACTTCCGGTTCATACAGCAATCTTAAAAAAACACTGAGCGTATTAGACCACGGAGGTATTTGCTGATTTTATATTATGGTCAAGCAAAAACCTAACTTATTACAATTTGACCAAGTTCGTTCGTTTATTTCACAGCTCTCTGCACAGTGGTGGGGAACTGGACTTTGGTGGTTCTGGTTTGGGTGGATTCAGTGATGAAAATGGTGCTCCTTACTTCAGGATAGATGGAGAGGTAAGTCAAGAGTTATCTAAACTCGTATAAGAATTCGAAATTAAATATAAAGCATGGGCGAGCTGTGTTTGTACTACTTCATGTCTAGTACTTGGTTTTCTAGATTCTCTTACCTAAAATAATAGTGGAAGCTTATGGCAATAAAACTACAAAACTAAAATTCTAGTATATTTTATATGATGAAATAAAATTATTTTGTAAACTAGATAATACATGTGAGTGCAATTCCTGTCTTTAAAATATAGGTTTCCAATAGGAACCCAATAAGTAAAAAATGTTTACTACAAAAGTACTCAAATAATATACAAACAAAAAAAGCACATTTTATATTAAATATAGAGGAAAGACCACGATTATATAATAATGAGCTCGAGTTTGTATTTTCTGTGGAATCATATTTTATCATGAATTATCCAGGTAATGTAAATATGATTTAATTAAGATTTGATTAAATAACAATGCTGTAAAAAAGTATGGATTCAAAACAATAAAAAAAAGTGTTCCGAATGCAGTGACAGCACACATACATATTTCGAATTCCGAACACATTTACCTAAACAAAAGAGTACAAATTGTTCTCTCTTCGGCGGTTCGTTTTTGAGACACGGATGGCGTATCTACCTTTACATATACAGAATATCATTGTGAAATAAAAATATGATTTCAGGTGGAACAAGTGGTAGGTGAAGTGGGTCAACTTCCCCTGATGCTGCGAGCGATGGTGGCCATCGGAGAACCTCGAGCCCACCACCACACGCCCAGGTTTGGGAACCACAAGATGGGCATCGGAAGACTGATGCCATCAGTCCACGTTGGGGATATGGGAGGAGGTAAGAAGTGGTTACAAGAACATGTAAAAGAGTATTTATAATGGTTCGAGACGTCGGCTACCACACTAAGGATTCCAGATTCGATCCCCGGGCAGTGCATACATTTGTGTGCTTGATGTCTGTTTGTATTGATGAAGGTGTTTCTATGTATAGTATGGATATATTTAAAAAGTAATATGTTTTTCCGTTGTTTAGTACAGGCTTCACGCTTAACTTGGGTCTAAATGGCGCTGTGTAAATGTTGATAGATATTTAAGTTATCTAGTATATATTTCGTAGTCTTTTGTATAACCATAATTAAGTAAATTATAAATCAAGGCAAATAATAAATTACGTATTTCCCTTGCTAATTATCAATTTTGACTAGACTCCTGGGGGGTAACCACAATCTCTTAAGACAGTGTTGTTATAATGATTCGTCAGCATTTTTGTACCAGAAAAGACGAAGTAATATTATTTTAATATTGTTTTAAGAGATGGCGTTAACCCCCCTGGTAAAATAAATCCTGAAGAAATGAATATTTAATTGTTTCAGGCGGAGTGCAAGCCAGGACAGACCTTCATAACACGAGTGTGGCCGTGGAATTGAAGACTGGCGTTCCAAACACGAGGCGAGACTCCGGGATATCATCTGGTAGCAGTCTTTACAGTGCCAGGTTGGCTATTTCACTATTTTTAAGGTTATCCATCTCCGTTTTTAAATTTCCCGGTGAAGCTGTAAATACCACTGAGCTAGTAATCACGCTCTCTTTAATCTACCTATCGCAGTCCACTGCTGGACATAGGTCTCCCCCATTTTGTGCCAGAAATCCTGGTCCTTCGCTTTCCTCATCCAGCCTTCACCAGCGACCTTTCGCAAGTCAGTAATCACTACTTTATAGTAAATACAGCTGTAAGACGTTTGAGGGTAGGTTTGTCATTTAGCAAACTCTGATTATTTTTATTTCTAAACTAAATCATAGTTTCGGAGTAAAAAGGGTGTAACATACGGACGGACAGACAGACTTCACGAATCTATAAGGTTCCGTTTTTACCTTTCGGCTACGGAACCCTAAAAACGGAGAACAAAATGAGAAAAAAAGCAATGAGTTTGGAGCAAGTGGAATTATTTTAACATTTATTAAAATAACAAAAGAATCGTACGCTATTTAAAATGATAATAAGACATGAATAAAAAAACTTATAACAACAGCTAAGTTGTTAGCAACCATTCTTTTGATCGCCAAGATTCCATTAAAATACTTTTATTTCTGAATCTTATATCCGTCAGCGGCGAAAAAGGGTTGAGTCGCGTGTACATTATACATATTTGTACCCTACTGCAGGTCCTCAGATATATCTCGGAAGAGCAGCCAAGCGTCAATGGTGTCCGGTGCTGTAGCCACAACAGCAGGCGTAGCCGGGGCGCAGAGGCTAGTCTCGCAACACACCGCAGTCTACGACCAGCTCTCACCAGATAGCAGTAGAAGGTATAAATCTGTTTGTTTTTTCGAATACACGTATTACTGTTGCCCTTTAACAGCATTTCGGGCAATTTTTCAGTCAGTGACGTCAGTTTCTTTCAATCACTTATGTGATGACGTGGTTCATCATCATTCTCTTGCCCTTATCCTATTATTTGGGGTGTGCGCAGTAATGAGTTTCCTTCCATACATATCTATCAGCTGTGTCATCCACACAAACCTTTACGCTCATATCCCATATCTTTACCCAATCCAACCATCTTTTCTTTGACCTACCTTTGTTAACGCATCCATCGACATGCAGTTTTAAAAAAAGGTTCTGTTGAAGTCGGCCAATCCGCACTGGGCCGCGTGGACTACTAAGGCACATACACCCTTTCAGGTAGCTCGTGCTTCTCGGTTGGGACGTTAAATGAGCTGTGACGATGAATCTCCAACCCGCTTGCAGAGCGTAGTGCAAATACTTACCATTTCAAGTAGGCCTTAAGTCCAACAGTCCAAAACAAGGTTATAAAGTAGAAATGCCTTAACAAGTATGTTTTGCCTCAGATCTAGTCAAGTTTCCTGCGTGGGGTACGCCCGCGCCATCATCAGCGCTGGCTGCAGTTCAAGCGGTTCGCACGTCGCAGGGAATCAGTATGGTACACATAGTTAAACATAAGCTACTAATCTACCAGTCACTTTTATGTTGGTTGTCTGGATGAGATCGCTATTTTGTAATAAGGCCGCCAATTGTACCAATTTTCTGTGCGAATCTTGTGTTCCATAAAGAATTATCTATTTATCAAATATAAGGTTAAGTTGACGAGGGCTCGATGGTGAAAGTTATGCAAATATAAAGTTAGATAGGTGACCAGAAATGCTCTGGAAGGAATGTTTAGGTGTTGGTTACTACTATCTTAGGTTGGTAGTTTTTAGGATTCCGTAGCCAAATGGCAAAAAACGAACCCTTGTATCATCATCATTGGAGTAAAAACCATCTTGCATCCCTACTTGAAGCGCCATCTAGTACAATGTAGAACTAAATCACATCAATATGATGACAACAAATACCCTATCTCCACAGGCTGTCCTACTCCGAGGCGTGACGTGTTCAGAGGTGAGGGCTGAGGAACTGGCTTGGAACTGGGACCAACGTCCAGGTGAGGAGGAAGCCAGGAGACTCTCGGAGCAATCCAACTTGAGTGACCAGGCTCAGCAGTACCAGCCTTACAATGCCACCGACGACGTGGTAAGCATGTTTTGTTTAATCCAAGTTAAAATGTTTACCGACATAGCCCTCCGGATCAGCAAGTTGAAGTGGCAGTAGGCTGGTCACGTATGTCGCAGAAGCGATGGCTGTTGGAGCAGACGAGTTCTGGATTGAAGACCACGTCTTGGCAAGCGTAGCGTAGGACGCCCTCCAGCCCGATGGACCGACGACTTGTGAAAGGTCGCTGTTGGAGGCTGGATGAGGAAATCGGAGGACCGGGATGTCTGGCGCAAAATGGGGGAGACCTATGTCCAGCAGTGGACTGCTATAGGTTTAAAAGAAAATGTTAGCCCCCAACCAGATGATCGGATGACTTGGCAGTTAAACTCTTTGAACGCCGGTAATCCAAACACAATAAAAAAATCTATTGTGTCTGGCGCGTTATGGCGGTCGAAGGGTTAATCGGATATAACACTCCCTATTGTATTTAGTTTTCACCTGTAAGTCGGGGTTGAAAATGATGTGGGATCTATATTTAGGGTGAAGGGTCCATAGTCTTCTATTGATCGAGTGCAGTCAGACTGATGCAATCAAACTAAACAGGTTTATAAAACGTTAGCTAATTTTAAAACTTTAAAGATTTCTCGTGATCAATTCAAAACCTTTGATTTTATATTATTTTGTAACCTACGATTGTGAGAAATACAATCTGTATTTCTTGTTTTTTTTATAATATGATGGCTATTGATAAAAATATTAGTGAAAAATAGTTTAGTTCATTTACCATTAGTACCAGTTGGTGGTACTATGGGCCCGGAAATCAAAGTCAAAGCCAAAATCAATTTATTCAAAATTAGCTTACAAAAAGCACTTACGAACGTCAAACAAAATACTAACAATTAAAATCAATTAAATACCAAAAAGCTAATTATTTGAATCTTAATTGCTATGTATTGTTCCAGGGTGACGCTCCTTTCCCTTTCAAAACCGAGGACGACCACGACACTGTCACGTACAAGGAGTCCCGCTCCAACTCGACCAACACTGTGGTCATCACTACAGCGCAAGTCCACCATCCTAACCAAGAAGTTAACTTAGAACAGGTATGACGCAATGAGCCTAACGCAATTCACCAATGAATTATACCCTGTTTGTGATATTGTTGGTAAAATAAAGTAAAACTAAATTTTACGAATACAATCACTTTAATTATTACTTGCGAAAGGTCGCTGGTGGAAGCTGGATGAGAAAAGCGGAGGACCGGGATGTCTGGCGCAAAATGGGGGAGCCCTATGTCCAGCAGTGGACTGCAATAGGTTGAAGAGAGGGATTGTTATTAATTTCGTTTAATTTTTTATTTTGTTTTGGCGACTTTGCAGTTACAGGGGCTTAAAAATCTTACCTCAATTTATAAACTAGCTTTTGATTACCTAATTTTAGCAAGCAGTAAATTTTTGAGTCTTAAATATTTGTCTCGGCAGCCCTTGTATCAGTGCTCATAAGAAACTCTCCGTGTTCTCAATTGCTCCTAAAACCAGTATGGGATGTTAAGGCTACATACGGTATTGGTGTCCAAGCAAGCTCTAAAATCACTAATCTGAAATTGTCTATTCACAGGTTGCAGAAGGTGAAATGGTGGAGAACAAACTAGTGATTCCAGACGAAATGATGCAATATCTTAACCAATCAATATTGGCAACCGAATCGGCAGCACCCGCTCCGACCGACCCCACCAATGCACCCGAAACAGACCCCAACCAAAAAAGCGACGGAACTCCCAAAGACAATGCAACCAGTGAAATACAGAACAGTGACAAAATTAGTGACGTTGCGACAAGTGACGATTCCCTACTTAAAAATCTAGGTGCCATAGGTAGTGATCTCAACATTAGTGATATTCCAGTTGATTTAAGGTCGTTAGACGTTAGTATGTCGGGCAACAGTGGCTCTCTACTCGCCACCAAATCGCCGGATGACAAAACCCCCATCCAAGAGCAAGTTATACCTGAAGTCAACAATGAGAAGTGCGAACAGGAATATACCAAACCTGTTACCAGTAACGTTACAACGAACAACCCTCTGCAGTCGTTGCAAACAATGGCGGCCAATCAAACGGAGCAGTCGACCAGAATGCGAATGATTCCACCTAAACAAACATCGATCAGTCCAAAGACGATCGTCATGAGACCACAAAACGTGATGAGTCCGCAGAATATAGCTCACAGTATGCTAAGCCCCCAAAGCCTTCCTCACAGCGCGATGAGCCCTCAAAGTGTTATGAGCCCGCACAACATTCCCCACGTGATGTCCCCACCTAGCATTTATAACGTTATGAGCCCCCAAAGCGTCATGAGCGTAATGTCTCCACAGCATAACGCAATGAGTCCACAGAGTATGCAGAGTCTAATGAGCCCCCAAATGCCCAACCAGATTATGATGAGTCCCCGGCATAATAATATGGGTAGCCCAATGTCCCAGAACATGGCTAGTACGATGGTCAATATGGCAAGCCCGATGGCCCAGAACACTGCGAGTCCCATGAGCCACGGCATGCCCAGCCCCATGCATCCAGGTCTCCAAAGTCCAATGTCACAGGGAGTTCCGAGCCCAATGATGCAGAATATGTCCAACATGACCATGAACAGTCCGGGACAAACCCAAAACCAGAACGCCATGATGAACATGAACCAACAGCCGCAAATGCAACCCGGCAATTACGTGAACAATCGCCAGAACTGCGGCAACAAAATGCCTAACAGGACCAACGTTCCCAATCAATACCAGAACCACAATTACAACCAACCTCAGTATCCAATGCAGAACCAGACCGCGAGAACGCAGAACATGCAGCAGTACCCCATGATGCAGCAGTATCAGACCCCGGTGCCCGTGATGCAAATGCCTCAGAGCCAACCGAACATGGTCTACAACAATCAGATGGTGAACTACCAGCAAATGAACTACCAAAACCCAATGCAGATGTCTAGGTCTTCTGTGATGAGCGTCGACAACAGCGGGAACATGAGTCGCGGTGCAATGAACAATTATTGCGAACAGAATCAGTACAACCAAAACATGCAGTACCCCCAACCACCCCCGTACAACGTTGCTGTCAACGCAGCCAATGTTATGGGCCCACCACCTCCGAAAAACAACCACCAATACAACCAAGCGATGATGAACAACAACCAATATTACAACCACCAGAGGCCGTACAACCAATGGGATTACCCCGGCAATCAGTTCAACAAGCACAACATGCAGAAATCCGTTCAGAACTCTGTCAATATGTCGACTGGGAGCCAGAAGCCGAATGGTGTGAGGGAATCGATGAATTGCAACCAGATTAAGAATATGGGTCAGACCGACTGCAGCATGAATAGTTTAAGAAGCCAAAACAACCAAGTGAGTGAGGTTCAAGTGTGGGACATATCGCAGTCGCAGATCGAAGCCAACAACGGTAGGAAGAAGAGCCAAAATAACAATACGATGAGGCAGGAGACGTACCAGAGAACGCTTGAATATGTAGAGAACTGTGAAAATTGGAAGAGCTCCGAAATGGTATCGAGTAGTACACATCCACTGCACGGTGGTGATAACATGGTTGTGAACGATCTCCAAACATCTTTGTCTTCGTTTTATGAAGAAAACCAATACCTCCAAATGATACAATAGTTTACACATATTCAAATGTAAATGCGAAATTTTATTGATGATGTCATCGTGTCCGTTTGGTTTATTTATGCATATTTGATCATGCAGTACCTACAGTTTAGTACGAAATGTAATGTCGGATAGGATGGGAGAATCAACAAAGTTTTGAGTTCAGAAAATCTAGCAGCATGAAAGTCTGTTTTTTGAAAATTAGAGTAAACAGTGAAAGGTTGTAAAATCTCTCGTGGAGACTGACTAATTTTATAGTTTTCTAAATTTAACTCTACTAAAGTACACTAGTTTCTAAAGTTTCAAAAGACACGCACAAGTATTTTTATAAATTACTAATGTAAATATATACCAATGTCTTCCACTGTTATTCAAGTACAATGATTTTAATTAAGTTGTGCATTTAGAATGAATTTTTTCGTGTGCCTTAAATGTACATACATTTTGTACATAATTCATAAAAAATGAGCTTTGAATATACAAATGAATTTTCAATAGTGCCTGTGAGTTTATAAGTAAAATTATTTACTAGAAATAAATGTTTTCTGATGTGTTAAAACCACCTCTGAGATTATTAGATAGATAACAAAATTGTACAAATAGACATTTTTCTAGAATTTTTACTATGTTGTTAATGTTTTAAGTTTAATCATAAATAAATTAAGGGTATTTCATTAAATTGAATAGCATCTGTTTATAATTAAAGCAATATATTGTAATTCCTTAAAGTTCTGATTGCAGAATCTCCTAGTATAAAATTCTATATTGAGATTACTAGGTTTAAGTATTGTTAATTATTTAATTAATTACGTGTAATGGTCTACGCACAAATATGTAATTGTAAGAGTGAAAGAAAATGTGTATTTTGTAATAAATTATTGTTTTTAATGTTTGGAAAATACGATTATGAACATCTGTGACAATATTAAAATTAAATTAACAAATAAATATACCTATCATACAACCTATGTTACATTGTTTAATTTTTGGTGTAACGAGACCAAAAGAAGATTGATATTATTAAACCTTAAATAAAAATTATTTGACAAGGTATATCTACCTTACACTTTATCGCTTTGGAAGCGTTATTGAAAATTGGAGTTATCCATCTCTGCACATTACATAATTATGTCAATATGTACTTCACATTAATTTTATTAAAAAAAAAAATTTTTAAAAACAATACGTCCGTTCTTTCACCACTGCGGCATATTCGTGAGTGTCATCATGCTGAGAACATGCCGAGGGCGAGGCGCGTAGGTATGACTCGCCCGTTTGTATAAAATTTAAGTATTGTATATTGTACTGACATTTTTACTATCGAGTATTATATTGTTGTTATCGAGGCAAAAGCGCCCGGATTTAATCAAATTCCCTGCCAATAAAAAATGGCCGGACGCCCACGCTTCTCAAATTAAGAAAAATCCGGTCGGATGGCAGCTCGAATCTTTAACTTGTAGGTATAATATGATTTCAATACCATCTTGCAAGATTTGAGTAATAGCTTGTATAATAATAGCTTATAAAAAGGGTAATGGCGCCATATTCCGTTACCCCTAGGCGTTACCCGTTAGCGATGCACGGTAACACTGTAAGGTAATAACAAACTATTTATTATTAGTGGCCATAGCAAGGACTCAGCAGTGGGACCATATAGGATTTACTTAACACTACTGAAATATTTTTTAAAACTGCAATATTTGTCTTTTATTACTTTTAATTTATTATTGACACTACATGAAAAAAGGTATAAATTATTTTTTTATTGTAATATGTCAATAAATATTAAGCAATAAATTGTAAACAATAAAAATATCATCAGACACACAGCGCCATCTAGCCTCAAACTAAGCATCTAGTCTATAATATAAGAGGGAACTAAAAAACAGACCATACATTTATGATATGGAGTATTTAAATTAATAATCTATATTTTTAAGAACATTTTGACTATATACGTTTCAATAAAATACATTTAAACGAACATTTGTTGATTCAACACAAGTGGTTCTTATTCGATGACTTATGTTGTAATGTTGCTCATACTCAATACGCGGTCAACACTAGATGGCGTTAGTAGTTACTTACATCGCGCTAGCAAAGCGATTCCAAAAAGAAACTAGACGCTAGGTCGCGCGTTACTCTGCCATATCAAAGCCGCTGGCAAGCGGGTTTTGATACACTTACCATCATATTTTTGAAGCACGAAACACGCAAGTGTTTGAGTGCATTATATATAACTTGGTAGATATTCGGAATTCATTAATATATCAAAGGAAAATCTCAGTCTAAATAATAAATATACTCAGATGGACAAAGTACGACATACATTTTTTGAAATCGCGTTTAGAGATTATTGACTCCGACATTTCAGCTTCTTTATTCATTAAAATGCTTATTATTTGAGTTATGATTGTAAAACTACAGGTCTATACTTCTTTAACTGCTTTGTCAAAGCTGTTTGAAAGAATTGTCAAATATGAATATTTCTATCAATGATGTGATGAATATTTCCTCAAAACCGAATCGCCAAAGAGAATACAGTTGTAACCAAAGAGTATGTAAAGTAAGAGGCGGGACTTCCATAGAAAAAAAAATCTACACAAATGTCAAAACGGAGCAGAGATCTTGCACCAACTTAACGAAAGTATGCTGTCAATCGTACCAACATGAAGAATAACAAATAGTGTTTGCAGTACATCCTACATAGAATATATCGATATTCGTAACGAATATATATATTATAATACTATTAAAAATATTTCAGAATCTCCATTTCGTTTAATGGTAGAAGTAAATATATATTATTCTATACTTCTACCATTAAAACGAAATTGTTGATGAGTTAAACAGTAAATAAGTCAAGACCATAATTTATGTTATTTATTAAACAGTCATAAATATTTTTGTACGTAGACTGGTATTCAACAATTACATGGTTCGAGGGCACATCTAAAACCCGATTTTGTTTAGTTTTTCATAATTTTGATTTCTTTCTATTTCTATTTTCGTAGCAACTTCAGGATGAAAAAGACGTCATTTGTCATGGATGCTGCACCAGGCTGAAATTAAAACACGTAATATTAAAATTTGAATAATTGTTTCAAACTTATTACTTTAAAATTTAAACTGCCTCCGTGGTATCAAACAACAATTGACTTAAACTACTATCTACTACATTACGTGGTATCAAACAACAATTGACTTAAACTACTAACTACTATCTATTACATTACATTTTACAGGGAAACCCTATCAGCACATCATCTGGCAATGGCATGGCATTAAGTTTCACTGATGGGACGGGAGTTTTTTTTTCTTGAAGTCGGTGTCCTTAAAATGATTCCACAAACATATTTTCATTTAATTTTTGTTATAGGTAATATGCCAGGTCCTCATTACCTAACATTTTGACCCATAACTTACATCTGAAAAATATCGATATCGATAAAATGAAATATTCGCACTATAGTGATGAACCGGCTATTTCGTAATTATCACAATAATATTATATGCTGTTTGTATAGTTTTAAGATACATCTTTAAATAACATCCTACCTGGCTTCATCAATAGGAAATTTAGCCATAAAGTGGCGTTTGACTCCATCTTTTCTCCGGATCTTAAGCCACAAATTTCACAGCGCCGATACTTCATTCTTACTTTAAATCCTTATTTCCAAGTCCTGAAATGATAACTTAAAGTCCTAACAACGTTTCACTTCTATCCTAACCGAAAAAAACTTATGCGCATGAAGAAAGCTCGTAAATATCACTTTCAACAGAATACAAAGAGTAATAATTGACAACAAAATTGACAATAACGCTCAAACTAACCGAAACTAACCAAAAACTAACCGCGAAACAATCAAACTGTCAAATGAAGAAAGAGTGAGGCAAAGGAAGTGAGTGAGATGGCTATAGCCGCCATTAAAATTTTGCTCCGTTCATAGTAATTTATTTTTGTATGGAGTTGCGACTGCCTGGTTGTAACTGTACGCTCATTTGAAATATGTGTATGTGTACTGTCGCTGCATTCGGAACACTTTTTGCGGTTGTATTATATATTTTGTGTACTGGATAGAATTGCAGTCTCCAACCCGCCTGCCCAGCGTGGTGACGACGGGCAATTACCCCCCCATGACTGGCGCCAATATAAGTGGGCCCCAAGTTAATGTTGCCATCTGAGTTTTTGAAAAAGAGCTTTTTGAGAAGTCAAAAAGGGCTAGAAAGGGCTATATAGATGGAAAAAAAAATTCTGTTCTAAAAATGCTGAATAATCATGTCATGAAGCCGTTTTTTTTTGGAACCTCTAAAACGAGGTTATCATTGCCGATGAAATAGCAAAAAAGTACCTACTTGTTAGCATGTCGAAAACTTTATATTTGGTAATATTTTCAAGACAGTGAAAAAGAGCTAGATTGCTCTATTCGGGCTAAATCGTTACAAAAGTAGTTCACCTATAGTGCTAGATCTAGCTACAAAAGGGCTAAGGTGGCAACACGGCCCCCAGTTCCGGCAGCCCCACTATTCCAAAACACGGCAGCGGTTGCGGTAACGGAGGGGTAGGGGGCGCTCAAAATGCCCAGGCTACGGATAACAGCTAAAAACATGATACTGGCGACGTATAATGAACATCTCCGAATTAGATGAAGAATTAAGTCGAATAAACTGCAGTATACTAGGGTAGTCAGAAGACCGAAGATAGAGGGAGGACACGATGACCCTGGACTCCGGGTACTTACTCTACTTCCGAAAAGTTGATATATCCCAAAGTGGTGGAGGATTTCTGCTGCAAAAGACCCTTGTTAACAAAATTGTGGAAATCAGCAGTGTTATAATCGGTAGTTTCGAACCGGTTTGCGTACTGCGTACTCAACCTCACCGAAAAGTACTAATTTTTAAAGGGTTTGAGGATGCGTCCCGATCCGGACGCTAAATGAACGATTAATTAAAGAAGTAAATCAGATGACTCATT
>PQWD01001817.1:19806-50189 GCA_019425675.1 Leucinodes orbonalis | reverse complement strand
CTATTTGGCGGAGATGACTGCATTCCGATACCGTGTTCCGGGTGACTGGCGCGATACAAAACATAGCTATTTGTTAAGAAAGTCCATACAATCAATCCATGTAGGTCGGAAAGGCATTTTATTGCTTAAATTGCGTCTTAATAGTTTCCTAAACGCAGTGCCTTAAATAGACTATTCTCAAATTCTGCGTATAATGTATTCTGCCTATTAAGGCCATCAAAATCATTGATGGCCTGGCCCAAGGTAATAACATGATAACTAATTTATGTAAAAACGCAATTTTACTATTTGATTTACTTTTTCATTACTGCAGATGTGTGGCGTTTTTCGCTTACGACGGACTAAACGAACTCACTCAGCATAAGCCAGGGTCTCCCTACGAGCGGACCCTGACGCTGGTTGGTTAGTTAACCCAGGCTGTCAGATTATTTATTTGCATGCGTCGGGCGCAGGTTCAAATTCCAACACGTACCAATGTGTTTTCGAATTTTAGAAATCATATGTACTACGTTATCCGACGCTCTTTCGGTGAATTTCCTTCACCGTAAGAGCGTCGGATAACAACAACGTGAGGAAACCTGCACACGCCTGCGAAGTTATTTAAAAGATGAGCGTGAAGTCGATTAATCCGCACTGAGACCGCGTGGACTACTTAGGCCTTACCCTTTGCGGGTAGGCTCGTGCCCCTCAATGGGGACGTTTGATGAGCTGATGATGATGACTCACTATTAGTGAGGAGGTTCTGCGTCCAGCAGTGCCCTGTCACGAGCTGTTATTTTTGTTTGTTATTAGGTGAACGGAACAGTCCGTTTGTCTACTTGGTGTGGAAAGTGATACGTCTAACCATGACAGGTACAGTGTTGAAAGAAATTTATAACAGCGAGTAGTAATTTTTGACCTCTAGTGCAGTAGTCCGGTTGTTAGTTCAGTTGACCGGACAACTGAGCACCGGACTGTTGCTACTTATTTAGTAGAAGCAGTTCGGTTAATTACCGCCATCCGTGCCCTGTTCTTGTCACCCGGGACGACAGATGTTAGGTCCCTTTAATGCGGCATGTCTGTGACTAGTTACAGTGCCCTTATTTCCAAACACATAGGTGCAAGACCATTGCAAGACGCTTCTATTTCAAGAGACGATCTCTGGCACGGTGGTACCTACCGATACGATTCAATTCCGAATCTACCACCTAGTACCTGGTACCAGTATCTGTATTAGTTAAAATAAGTGCTCGCGATGAGTTGTTAAAGTAATAGACTTTAAAGTAAATGCGTAGGTATCCATTGTTGATAAAAGGTACTCTTTTTATCAGTCATTTGTGTGAAAGTTCAATTAAAATGATGTCTGAGGTTAAATGTAGGTTAGTAGTGATGTATTTTAATTTGTGTATTATGCTACCTTGTGTTTGAGATAAGACTTATATTTATTATGAATTCAAATATTAAAATTATCCATGCATCCATTACATTATGAAATGGAAACTTCCCAATTTACATACCTATTGCGTTAAAAAGGTCAGGCCAGGGTTGCCAAACGTACGAGGTTCTTCGTACAAATACGAGATTTGTGGTCTTCCGTACGAGGTACGAGGTACGAGGACACTATTAACCTCGTACAATTATGTACGAGATTTCCAATTTGGCCATGCTACATATTAAACCATTAAAAATTTGAACTTTTACACAAAAACATCCATTTTGTTCTCTGCATTAGTTATCTCTACCACAATGTGATGTGTGTGATGATGTTTATTTTTAGTAAGAAGCTAGCGATTGTTTATTTAGTATTTTTAATGATAAAAGCGGTTTTTTTAGATGTACGAGGTTCGAAAGTCAAAGTACGAGATTTTTAGCTGTTTATGTACGAGGAATTTCGTTTCGGGGTTGGCAACCCTGGGTAAGGCTTAAAATGTCTTTCACCTTATAATCACCATTTAGTTGTGTGAATGTCAGTGGGTATCTATTATTATTTCATTATATTTTGTATAGGATTAACAGATACTATACAAAATATAATGAAATAATAATAAATAACCACTGACATTCACACAACGCCATTTAGCCCCAAACTAAGCATTTAGCCTGTTATATAGATACTGAACAACGGATAATTATACATATATACTTTTCTTTTTGTTAATAAGTACATATTATACAATAGAAAATATCAAGACCATTACTAGCAGACATGTTCATGCACACAAATGTTTGTACTGCCTTCAGACCTGGAACACTTGGTGTAATAGCCGACGTCTCAACCATCGTCAAAATTATGTATGTTGTTCTCTATATTGTATCCGACTGTGGCAGTTTATAGGTTCATTATAATCACCCTATATAGGTAGGCACGAGCCTACCCGTATAGGGTGATTAGGCCTTAGTCGTCCACGTGGGCCCAGTGCGGATTGGACGACTTCACTCACAACCTTCGAATCTCTTCGCAGGCGTGCACGAAGGTTTCCTCACAATGTTATCATTCACCGTAAGATTAAAGGTTAATCCAATGCATTTTAAGTAACTAGTCCGTAGTGAGTTGAGTGAGCATCAGGGGGAAGCGTATAAAATTGGGTTCATTGAAGAGTTTTAATGGCTGCCAATGATAACTATAGCAACCTAGTTGAGGCAGAGTTGTTCTGGAGTTTCCATTAGGCATTGCAGAATATGTGTTGGCAAGTGTTGTGTTTTTGCAGCTCGATCCAAGGACCAACAACTTGCGAATGGTCACTGGTGAAGGCTGGATGAGGAAAGTGGATGAAAAGGGTGTCTGGCGTAAAATGTAAACCCATGTCCAGCAGTAGACTCTGCTAAACATATGTATAAAGATAGTTAGACAATATAAAATATACACTTTGAATTAAAAAAATCAAATTACTTGATGGTAAGTGATACGCCTGACCATATCACAGCGGCATTGATTGAGACCAACAATTGATAAACAGTAATTATTCTCCATCAATGCCGCAGCGCACTTGACACTCGAGCCAACAGATGTAAGATCTCTTTTGTAGATTATTTACTAGTTTATTTTATAAGTGGGCAAACTAGCAAACGGTTCACCTGATGGTAACTGATGCCTCACCTATGTATACTTTCAACTTTGAAAGAATATCTAGTGAGTTGACAACTTTTTAAAAGGCGAGAGTAAAGGGAAGTAAGAACGGGATAGGGATTTTGGGTCTCCGATAACCTCACTTATTCTGGGACGTATAACGCTAGGAGTACCTGGCGTTAAAAAACTTTTACGCCAGTTATCTATGAGACCGTGGAATCTCGCCATTCGTGCTGAAGCATGGCTCACCCACATTTGGATTATTTATATAAAATTCTTACAAATATAAAGTGAACGCCGATTTCGAGCGTCCAGAGCAAGTGGTTCATGTTTTACCGAAAACTAAGTCTGAATCATTTGGATTTTTATAGAGGCCTCTTCGCACGAACACCCAATTCAAAACACTTGGCATAAGCCTCACATCGAGAACTTTATTCACGCCAGTTCAAAGAAACTCGTACGCACCTTCGCTCGCTATGACACAACGGGAAGAAGATGTGTGTTATTTATAAAATCAGTGTCCAGTCAGAGTTCGTGTTGGACGTCTAGTGTATTTATACATGCTTGTCCTGAGCGAAAAAATATTTTGTTGTCAATAGCATCGCGCGGCATTTCGACGCCGGCGCTTCTTTCGTAAACAGTGAGTTTTGTGTGAGAAATGGATACAATAGACGCGCCGCCTAGTTACGCGCCGCCGCCGCCGCCTAAGCCGACGAGGCCGAAGATAACCCTCCAGATCCCCGATGTCACAATCCCTATGGCACCCCGAGGACCCCCAACGGCGGCGTCCGTGTACTGGGGAAACACTCGGTTCCGCGGCCGGGCACCCACTACCCCGATGTCACACGTGTCAGACCCCCACGGGAACCCCTATTTCAATCCGTTCGTGAATATGTATCAGAATAAGGCGTCCGAGTTCATGTTCAAGCAGTTCGAAGGGTTTAAAGACTTTACAATGAACACGGCTAAAAGTGGACTCAGTGCTGGAGAGAAATCCGCGTTCTGGTTCGTGAACAAACTAAAGTTGTTGTCTAAGAAGTGGTTTACACATTTCTTTTTGACTCTGTGCTTAGCGTTGTATAGTGTTATTGGTGCTGCTGTATTCCTGGCTTTGGAGGGTAAGTGATGCCTAATACGTAACAATCTTGAATGTTATATGTTAATAACACGAATGGTAATATTAACCATTAAGTTTTAAGGAAGTAGAATAAAGACGAACGAATGTAGACAAACGAATCAAAATGATGCAACGATCATTCAAGTTCTCTCGAGAAGTCCGCGTAGGGTAAACTGCCACAACTTTACTAAAACTCAAAAGAAAGGGAAGGGTTTCATCTATCATACATCGGCTATCATTCATGATCAATCATACAAATATGTAATATGTATTGCTAAAAAAAACCTAGTTTTCCCTAAGATCTCTCATTTCTATTGCGTGTAATCTTTTAATAAGTAAGCAAAAACTTTGCGTGAATTTAGAATTTATTGTACAAAATTGCAAAATACTTTTTCAGTCTGTTTAGAAAAGTAAAGATTGACAACTTTATCGATTTTAATTATCATTTTAGACGACGAAGTTTTTCGGTTGACAGATTGTAATCTCGTACTATCTTCTTAGAAATCTTTTCGATGGAATAAGAGAAAATGTAATCGAGTTATTTTGTATCTCAATGAGAATGGTTTTGTTCGAAAATGTTTATTAAATCTGAAGGTTTTTACGGTACGTGAACGTTTTGTGTAAAAGATAGGTATGTGTTTCTGGTCTATTTCAATTCTAATATTGAATGAATACGTCTGGAAATAACATTAGGTTTACATTTTATTTTGTATTATTAGCCAGGAAATGTTCGGTTACATGAGTTAACCAAATAATTCAGTGGGTTATTTAAGGTTTTGTGCATTGCAGATACTGCAAATATTTATTAACAGAAATACGTGGATAAATATTAAATTATTTTTCTTCACTAGTAAGCACCTACATCGTTTAGTCAATCAATTATATTCGTTAAAACTGAATATAATTGATTGACTGTTACCTTCCGATCTGGACGTGCAGGTTCAATATCCCGCTAAGTACGAGTATAATTCAGTCTTTTCTTAATTATATGCAAGTTTACCTGACGCTCTTACGTGAAGGATATAATCAACCTGCGCACGCCTACGAAGAAATTCAAAGGTTGTGCGTGAAGTCGACTAATCCGCATTGAGCCCGCGTGGACGACTAAAGCATAGTACACCCTGGGTAGGCTCGTGCCCCTTGGTGGGGACGTATAATGAGCTGATGATGATGATAATTGTTTGGAACGAGATAGCTACAGGTGGCCGAAAAACTATTATTTAGGGCGTCAAAAACATTTAACAGTTTAGAAACATCGAAACTTCGGATGTTAATGTTTTACGTATTTAGTTTTTGTTCGGGCATCCATTCAATAGAAACTTTTTGAGCGGTTTTAGTGCTACCTCAACTAGATATTAGTTAAGTAGTTAGTTGAAACAACGCTTAGTACAACTTTACTTGTGCCCGGATTGAGGGTTTATTATTTAAAACCTTGCGAATCGAATTGAAGCTTATAGGAAAATTTGTGAAAAATGGTAAATGATTCATCCAATGGGGTATTCTTTATTTTAAATATCACGCTGGATTTCAAGGGATAGTATCAACGTGCCTTCCTGCCCCATCTAGTAGATTTTCCGGTCATCAGTTCTGATTATCTGGCTATCCTGGACTTTACTTTTTTGTAAAGAAGTATTTAGTTTGATAATTACTATAGGTAATATATTATATTAAGTATCAAACGAAGGGCACAAGCCACAGACATCGGAATAACAATGTATTGTGAAATCTATGGCACAAGCCTACCCGAATATGATCACGAGTGCTTTAGAAATACGAGTGTAGCCAGAGGGGTAAGACAATTAAACAATACCTAAATATAACTATACGATGCCTAAATAGAAATACGAGTAGGTATACGCTGATAATCCCGTTTAAAAATACATTCTCATTAAGATTAGCCCACGCGTTGGTTGCACATTATCTACGCCACTTGCAATGTCATTGATCTCATTTCTCGAACACTTCTCTGTACATGTCTAATAAAAGATAAATCTTTTTAAAAAAAATATTTAAAATAAATTAGTTTTAAGTTTTTTTGTACTATGTTTTTTATGGGTGTGGATCAGTGTACAAATAATTGTTTTATCTATCTATTTACTTATTTAGGGTTGACGGTTAACGATCGCTACTATAACGCGCCATATAAACACGCAAATCGCGATCATGTAAGATCTCTCCTTATTTGCCATACATCTTATAAACGACAGGCAATCTGCAGTGTACAACAGTAAATTTTTTTGAGAAAAGGAATTCATATGTACTGTTTTTGCGTATCGTATATGCATACCCTACTCATAATCTTTCGGCGCGCTGGGTATGTGATCGAATGGATGACCGAAACCTATTATCTCAAGTAAGTACTTCCGTGGTTCGGATGATACCGTTTACATTCACTAATCCATATGTTATGCTGTGCGAAAAGCCGTGTGCCCTACAATTACTCGAATAAGCTGATGAAGTAAAAATACTTTAAAATGGGCACGGATTTTGACACACGGTATGATAATGGGTAGATCGGGCCATAAGCCATCACGCGGGCCCAATGTGGATGGATGTTTGACGACTACCATCCTTAATTGTAGCCGGGAAATATGGCTTAATATGCCCGGAAGCATGGAATCGCCTTTCTTTTCAGACAACAAGGGTATTAAAGGTAGATTTAGTAAACCATAACTTATATATATTATATAAACAAGGTGGTTCACCCGCAATATCCTAACCATAAAAGGAAAACTCGTACAAAGTGACTTTTACTATGCATTTCGCAGCGGGATTCGAAAACATTACCATCACAAAACGATCTTAACCGAACGCTGTTTCCAATCGACCATGGAGCCAGTTATAGGTTCACAAGTTAAAATAATAAAAGTAGGGCATATGAAAAACGTATACATGAGGTAGGAAGTTCCTTATGTGAGGACCCCGAAAAGGATACAGTCTTGTTGGTACTTAAACTATTGGTGTTCATGACCTTCCTCAGTAAAAACTGACTATTTATAATTCATTTTATTCCAACACAAAGTGAAATAAGAAGCGAGTTAAAACAAAAAAGAATCAACGCTTCTTCGGCGTGGTTTCCGTGAGTTCACGTCAGTCAAACTCAGGTAAGAAATACCGACAGTACGAACGGTGCCAACATTACCGGAATATTTGTATGAACGTAATTTGTGCTGCTTCGTCACTTTTGTATATTTTAAAATTATGAAATGAACAGGACGGTCAGGACGCTCACCTGATGGTAAGTGATAAGCCTGACCATAACAGAGCGGCGTTGGCAGAAATCAACTATTGATAAACAGTTATTATTCTCCATCAATGCCGCACTGCGCCCGACACCCGGGACAACAGATGTTAGGTGTCTTATACCCGGTAATATCACTAGTCACAGTTCCCTCATCCGCACTCTTATTTCACGGGACGATATCTGGCACTGCGGTGGTACCTACCTAGACGACTCAGTATCGAATCTGTGATTAGGTAGTGTAAGTGACTTATAGTAGCGTAAATTGTACGTTCAGTATTAGAGTGGTTAAACTAAAAAATGTCTAATCCGGACGTCGCGTGGAGTCCGTACAGTGATTAGGTACTAATTACCTTTAAAGAAAGATGATTGTGTTCTTCGGAGGTCACCTAAAGCCTTTGGCTCGGCTACAATCATAGGATTTGATCAGCCTATAACGGCTGATGACTAACTTTTCATTTAGGACACACTGATAAAAATAAGCCATCATCATCAGCTCATTAAACGTCCCCACCGAGGGGCACGAGCCTACCCGTATAGGGTGATTAGGCCTTAGTCGTCCACGCGGGCCCAGTGCGGATTGGACGACTTCACACACAACCTTCGAATCACTTCGCAGGCGTGCATGAAGGTTTCCTCACGATGTTTTCCTTCACCGTAAGAGCGTCGGATAACGTACATATATTTTTCGAAAATTCGAAAATACATTGGTACGTGTCGGGATTTGAACCTCAGCCCTCCCGGTAGGAAGGCGACAGTCCGCACCACTGAGCCACCGACGCTCGCTCGAAAATAAGCCATAATAATGTTTTTACCACATTTTTATAAAAATAAGTAATTTAAAAACACAATGTTAGTAGCGGTAAATAATAATTCCTTTTTTATAGTACCACCAGCTTACTCCTGTCCACTGCTGCATATGGGCCTCTCCAACAGCACGTTACATAGATCTGTCCCTCGTTTTTCGTTACCAACTGCTATCAGCCATTATAGGGATGTCATCACTTCATCTTGCTGGAGGCCGCCCTACGCTACGCTTTCCAAGACGAGGTGTCCACTCTAGAACACGCTTACCCCAACAGTTATCGGTTCTGCGAGAAAAATGTCCAGCCCACTGCCACTGTAGCTTGTTTATTCTTTGGGCTATGACGACAACTTTGGTTCTTTGTCGGATCACCTCATTTCTAATTCGATCCAACAACGAAAATCCGAGCATAACCCTGAAATGGTACGCAACCTTTATTACAATTAACGGCTAATTTGTCATTCCAATTCAGTAATTCAAAAATTTTTGGAAGAACAAACAGAACAAAATATCTTACACGACCGTTTTAAATCACAAGACAGAATAATAACCAGAATTACAATAAAAGCCCTCAGAACTCATCTTCAAAACATTTGACGGTGTATTAGTATATAAGTGACATTATGAAGAACCGACCGAGTCACTATTAAAAATAACCATACTGACGTAACAAATAGCAAGACTATTAGTCGAAGGAAATTAGAAAATATAATTTACGGATTAACAAAGAAAACGTTTCACGCTTCTATGCTTGGATAAATCGTCGTAGTCAGATATTAAATTACTTGAGGAGTCGTTTACAAGGTCGCCCAAGTGAGTACTTCGAGCTTATCTATTCTGCCGCCATAGGTAACAGTTGCGTTTAACGCCATCAGCCATCCTTAAATTGTTTAATGAACTCGCAAAAACTACGTGTTTATATATTGTGTTTGACGTGTCTGTATATTTGTCTGTGACATTTCAGTGTAGGATGATTCGTTTTTTTTATTTCAACGGTGATTTGGTTGAGTGTTCCTAGCTGTGTTGAACGCCATTTTGTACCATCACAAAATGGTGTATAACTTTTGCAGAACTCCTTTATTATAGGTAGGTAATTCAATGAATGCACAACTAAAAAAAAAAAGTACTTACTATATTCTGGCCGCTGAGTAAATCCCGAATTAACGTATTTACTCAGGTCATAAATTATGAAATTATGTAAGTGTTTTTATAAACATATAATATTTTACAGAACTGCTTTATAAAAATTAAGGTAACTAAGTTACGGCGTCAAATTTAATAAGAAATGGCAGCTAAATGATTTTCCCTCATACATGAGAAAAATAAAATTGACAAATCGGGCATTACTTACTCAGCGGCTCGACTTTTGTTGAGATAATATTATATACTTTAAGAAGGGGGAGGGAGTGAAATTGGGGATCATGATCTAGGTATTGTACTTTGCTCCCAACCCGATCTCTGACCTGGACCTAACTTTCATGTAGGATATTATTCACTCCCCTGTGGAAATCTCCATATGTACATTTGCCTTCCTATGAAACTCGAGTGGGGGCGGCAGTGAATCCCGTGTTTTCAAGCGGTTAAAAAATATAAAAAAACTGATTTCTACCACATACATTATGTCACAGTAGCCTTGCTAAATAATATTTTATTTTCCCTACCTCGTTAGTTGCCGTAAGCTTTTACGCCAAACAAATTATTGACGACACATTTCCGTAATCCAGATTATGTTCAACACAAATAAAGAGTATAATTTTTTATTGAATATATAAATGTTTCAGTGTTTGAATATAAGCGATATTAATTTTGACGATGTATAAAACTTTAATTTCCATTATATTTTATACTTACATTTGCATAGTGGCGTTGTAAGGCTGTATTAAAATAAAGTCCAATTAAATGAGTGCAAAAAGCTTTTATAAAGACGTTATGAGACGTATATCTAATCACAGATTACTAATCTAATGTAAAACTTCACTCCGTGGTGAATTTTCCCGCAATCAAAAGCTTGTCATATGCACTGAACCAGTGTAAGCCAGGCAGATATCGATTGCGTTCATCTACTTGAGTTTTAAGGACTTGAATGCATTATCAGATAATGCCATTGCTGTAGCTTAATTATGGGATATAAATGCATAAGCTGTTGATTCGAAGCAAAGTTATTTATTTATTTTTAGTAAATGGTACGACCAGTACGCTCACCTAATGTTAAGAGATAACAGATGAACTGTTTGTATAAATTAATTTCTGTCAACACTGCTCGTCATCCGTGGCGTTAGATGTTAGGTCTCTTAGTAATTTACTAACAATAGTGACCTATGTTCAGTAGTAGACAGCGATAGTTTGACAGAAGAGAGAGTGATCCTCTTTCACAGAGCTCCATAACACTTCTGTTTCATGGGACAATCTCGTAGATGCTGCGATGGACACCAACCTAGACGACTCAAATCCAGTCAACTATTAACCTACCTATTAAACATGTAATTATTCTGTGATCTTTAACCTCGAATTTCTTTCAACAAAATCACTCTTTCAAAAAATAGGTCAAGTTCACCATTCTTATTTTACATTTTGCTACTAAATTTGAATTGGCACGTTTTCGAAAACGGTTCAATTTATTAATACATGTATCCGTGACAGCATTAATTGTACTGAACGCCCATTTTGATCTGTTTCTATTTTTGTTCTCGTAAATGCAATAATAGTAGAGTCGGTGGTTCATTGTGTGGATTGGCCTTCCGATCTGGTTCAAATCCCGCCACGTACCAAACAGATTTCGAATTTTTGAAAAATATATGTACGTTTATCCAAGGCTCTTAAAGTGAAAGAAAATATCATGAGGAAACTTGCGCACGCTTACGAAGAGATTCAAAGGTTGTGCGTGAAGTCGGCCAATCCGCACTGGGCCCGCGTGGACGACTAAGGCCTATACACCTTTTACGGATAGGCTGCTATGCCGTGTTAGTAAGGTTGTATCAAAATCAAAAGTGCTTCAAACAAAAGCTAATTATGTAATAATATTTATTTTTTTTAGGTTTATCTTTACAATTAACATGAAAAGGATCTTCCCTAGATCAGCTTCTTATACTAAAATATAGATTGAAACAACGAACAGGGAAGTTTAATTTGTAACTTGCGCCGTCTTACTTCATTATTAAAAAGTTTTAATGCCCCCATGTAAAAGCCTCTTTGCCAAAGTTTCACGATTCACTGTTAACAGCTTTTGTGTGAACTTTTTAAGCGTTTTATTAAAATTATTATTAGGGAAAGGTTTCAAGGGCTTTCTGATTCTCAGTCATGTTATTAATAACATTAAACTGTCGGTTATGTGGTCCGGAGTGTTTAAGGAATGTTGCGAACATAATTAATTCTCTGAAAGTTGAAGGCATCTTCAACTTTCCTTCGGTGCGTGGGTTATAATTTATTTTAAAGTCTATTTATGTCTTTGAACTTGGAATCATAAATACCAAAGCAATAAGCGAATGAAAAGTTAATATCGCTATCTATAACGATTATAACTTTTGATTTCTGATGAAGAATTGAGTAGGTAGGTATTTATAAAACACTGACTCGTGCTTACTTTGTTGGTCGTTAAATAAATTTTATAATGAAATTATGTTTTGTCATTCTTAGCACTAAGATTTATAAGATTCAATGTGACAAAATATTATGGCAATTCGCTTTCTGTTTCTGTTAGTTATGGATCGGTGGAAGACATAAGGTATCTACTCTCCTAACCATTGAATGGTAATGTTAGTTATATTCTCTTTACTACATATTACCTATATAAACATAAATAAACGGTACACACCTATCATTTTTTTCATTTTTTTTTATTAAAAAATTTGAGAGTGTTTGACTGCCATCACACTGATGAAAATTAGTTGCAGCTAAGGTGTATCACGCAAATTATCATCATGTAATGTAAGTAATGCTTTTAACTTCATACTACCTTTATATGCATAATTATCTTATCTGTCTAATAATTATACAAAATCAACAAGTTTCAGTCGACCCATTTGGTGTAGCGATTGAGACTTCGACTACAACCAAGGTTCCGGTCCCACCCGGGGTACAAACATTTGTGTGCATGAACATGACTGTTTGTAATGATCTAGGTGTTTTCTATGTATATGTATGTATTTACAACAATTTGTTGTTTAGTACCCATAATACACGCTTAACTTGGGGCTAGATAGCGCTGTGTTAATGTCAGTGAGTATTTATACTTAATATTTATTGATAACTCTATTTAAGTAAATATCAATGCTTGAGTCTCGTTCTAGAATACGAGCGTAAGTTAAAAAGTAATTAAGACTTTTTCAGTTATAATTTTTCTATCAGTTAACATCTTAGTACTTGTTGATGCCTTAGTTAAGAAGTAATTAGGTTGTCTTTTTACTTGTTGAGGCGGGCAGTTTATTGGAAAAATATATGTAATATTGCTGCGTCAACTTACACACATTAGCTTTTAAAAGAAAAAACCGTGTGATATCTTTATAAGCGTCCTCAGACGTGGGTTAGAGATGAGTCATCTTACGTAAATACGCGTAGTATTCAAGTAATATTTATAGAAAGAAAATGTTAAAAGGTATAATTTGAAATACGGTGGTCAATTCACTTTTAGATGATATTTTCAGTAGACCTACGTTAGTGAAAAAGAAAAACAGTGTAATTTATTTAACTTATTTACTCAAAATAATATTTTTATTTGACATCTATGAATTGATATTTCATTGAAGATGTCCAAAAATCCCTATCCTTTTTCTCATTGGGTTGTCCATTTACCATTGTCCAGGTGATTCGTCACATAGCCTGCCTACTTTGAAATAAAAAAAGCCGCCTTACGACTGTTTTGAGCTGCCACCTTACTATCAGTTCAAACGACCGCTCGTTAGCCTACTCAAAAAATAAACAAAAAATCGTACCAACGTATAAATTTGTATTAAATGTTATATTCTCTAAGATGCTACATCAAATTGAATCAATGCAAAAATCAACACCTACATTAACAACGTCGTTAATGATCTTCACGTTTTTATATTTCAAAAAGGCCGACCTCCTCCAAACAATAATAATGTGGCATTTTACTGTCACCACAAACGATCGGTTGAATAAAATGCTCTCTGCAGATATGCCATTATCAATTTTAGACGAAAACAAATAAAGATCAAATCTCGTTTAGTGGGAGAGACCAGTGGGCTATTGTCGAAACGCCATAAAGTGTTTGACGATTTGGGGAAGTAAATAAAATGAGAAAAACGAATTCTTTTTAATGGCATTTCAAATGGCTGTTGGTTTCATTCGCGGGAACGGCGCGGAATGTCCCGTTGAAAGAGTATTGGAAGAATAAATTGATTACGGTAATGTTACATTGATATTTTGCGTGCTATTGTGTGCTATTGCTATTTTGCGACGGTAATATTCATCTCGACTTTCATAGTATATTTTTATTAGATTTCATTAAAAAAGCTAAGTATCTTTTTTATATACTTTTTACAGATAAAAGAATCAAGAGAGGTAAGGTCAGAAGTGTTCCTATACAAAAAGTCATTATAATTAATGACCTCATTAAGATCATATTTTGAGTCGTACAAATCATTAAAATTGTAGGTGCTTTACGAAAGCCAATGATAAAATATATCTGGGGGCACGGCAGTGCCCCCACCAAGTCGAGCGCGAAGCAAACACTGCCGTACTATCTGGAGGCACGGCAGTGCCCCCGCCAAGTCGACCGCGAAGCAAACACTGCCGTACCATCCTTTACAGGATCCATTTCGCCGCATTTTCAGGCCCCGATTTGAGAACCTTTGGATAATACCAGAGCGCTGAAATTTTCGTCATCTAGTAAGATATAATAACTTACTTTAAATCCAAAATTTCAAGTCTGTAGGTCATTTAGTTCCGACGTTAAGCGAAAGCAAAGTTTCGCATTTTCGACAGACACTCACTCACTCACTCATGATCATCAAAATAGAACTAGTACTTCCCATTAACTCAGAAAGCTGAAATTCGGTACAGAGTTAGGGTTTAATGGCTACATAAAGGGAAAACTATGAAAACTTCGAAAATCGAAGATCTGGAGTACCTGGTGACCCTGCTTAGATAACAAAATCATCAAAATAGAACCAGTACTTCCCATTAACCCACAGAGCTAAAATTTGGTACAGAGTCAGGTTTAATGGTTACATAAAGGGAAAACTATAATAACTTGGATAATCGAAGATCTGGAGTACCTGGTGACCCTGCTTAGATAACAAAAGAGCCCAGCCAAACTATAAGAGATTGACATACCGCCTTTAAACAATATATATTTAACATGGTGGGCCGCTTCATCCGATGTCAAAAATCGGGGGGCACGGTAGTGCCCCCGCCAAGTCGAGCGCGCTAGACCAATACAAACAGACATGTTGGTGCACGGATCATCAAGCAGCTCCATCGAGACTTGGCTAGATTTTTTACAGAATGTTTTTGGTGGGTCAATGTTTTTTAAACTGATGCAGCCATAGATAATAAAAAAAACTAAGTACTAAAAAAAAAAAAAAAAAAGTAGTGCAGGTGTGGAGATCAACATGTCCATGGTATGCACGCACACATATATGTATGGGTACATGTATATTATATGTATGGCTATGTGTGTATACATGTATGGTATATATTTATATATGTATGTATGTTTATGTATATTTTATGTGTATATGTGTGTGTATATATATTATATATATATATATTATATATATATATATATATAAATAAATTTTGTAAATACATGTCCTATGGGCTTGTTTTATTTATCATTTCTATGGTTTTAATATAATATGTGGCCTTCGTCAAAACTTACATACTTACGTGTCTAATTTTATATACTATTAATTTTCATCAGTTATTTTAGTTTGTAATACTGTACACCAAAAGGGCTTCATTGAAAATCAGCGTCCAGGCATGCATTTGCGTGTCAGGGCCTTTGCTGAGTGAGGTCCTGTTTGGCACTAGCCTTTAACATTTTCTGTAATCTGTTATTGTTTTTATTTTGTGCCAAATAAATCTTTTCTTTCTTTCTTTTTCTTTCTACTTAAAGCCATAAATGTTAGCTCTCAACTATGCAAGTGGATTTGTTATGTAGAAATAATTTTCCTTCTACTTTCGGATTACCATCACCACTGGAGCTATAAAATCAACTTGAGGCTACAAGCAGGGATAGGATCAAAGCTTCCAACAAGCTAGAGTACCGCTCAACAATTCTAATATGTAAGAGCCAAGCTTTCATTGCCTTACTTTGTCAGGTACAAGCCTGACTACAAAGTGAGGACCACTTTGCGCTCATCAATAAATAGTTCTGCTTTATAAATTCAATTCCGAGTTATGAACAATATCTTAAATCATGATGACATAATTATTACTACTCTAAAAGAAACTCTTTATTATTACTAAAAGTTTTAAAGACGTCCGATACACCGTGATGTCTCAACTTAATCAACTACGTTGCATGATCTACACAATCAAAGGCTTTGGATAGATCACAAAATATTCCAAGCAGGATGCCATTGGAATATTTTGTGACGGACTGTGCATTAAAACTTTTAGAGTCATATTTGTCCGACAGAATCCAAAAAGTTAATGTTAATGGTAAGAGTTCTCCTGGTGCTGTTCTGCACATGGGGGTACCTCAGGGCTCAATATTGGGTCCTCTTCTTTTTCTAATATATATAAATGATCTTCCCTACTATTGTAGTAATATTATGGACGTAGTACTATTTGCTGATGACACATCTTTGATTTTTAACATCAACAGACACATGGAATCATTTGATGATGAATAGTTCCCTATCCAAAGTAATGCACTGGTTTACTGTAAATAATCTACTATTAAATACTAAGAAAACCAAATGTGTCAAGTTTAGCATGCCAAATGTAAGGCAAGTAAATTCTAATGTTATTCTTAATAATGAAAAATTAGAAACAGTAAATTCAACTAGATTTTTAGGTATTACTATTGATGCTAAATTGCAGTGGGGACCCCATATTGAAGCACTGGCCGGTAGACTTAGCTCGGCAGCTTATGCTGTTAGGAAAATAAGGCTCTTGACTGATGTCGAAACAGCGAGATTGGTATTTTAGTTATTTTCATAGTATAATGTCATATGGTATATTATTGTGGGGCGCAGCTGCTGACATACATAATATTTTTGTACTACAGAAAAGAGCTGTCCGTGCCATTTACAATCTTAGACCACGGGATTCTTTGAAAGAGCTTTTTAAAGAAATAAATATATTGACAGTCGCATCGCAATATATTTTTGATAATATAATGTACGTACGTAAGAATATCCACACTTTTGAAAAAAACAGTGATCATCATAATTTTAACACTAGGAATAAAAACAAACTTGCTGTTCCGAATCTTCGTCTTCACAAAGTAGGGAAATCTTTTGTCGGAAATTGTATAAAGTATTTTAATAAAGTGCCACAAAATATTGTTGATTTGCCCTTGCATAAGTTTAAAGCTTTAATTAAAACTACCTTGTTGAAAAAAGGATATTACACAGTAGATGAATATTTAGCAGACAAAATTTTGTGGTGTTAGTCTGCCTGCATTGTGTTCCAGGAGCAGACGCATATAATTGAATTGTATAAATTTGTTATTTGACCAAACTCTGTAAAACCAAGTATTGAAAAGAGTAACCCACGAGTTTCTTGCCGGGATCTTCTCGTTGGATGGCAGCATTCCGAACCGGTGGTAGAGTCATTAGATTTAATAAAAAAAATATATACTGTTTTGACGATTCAAAAGTATCTGTAAAGATTTATTTGAATAAAGCATTTTTCAATTTCAATTTCAATTAAACATACACTATTCATGAGTTGGGCCATACCCATGAGGGGTACTAATGATTAGAATATCGGCTACCAAAATTCCCAGGTTCGATCGGTAATACAACCATTTAATGGCGCAACGTAGAAATAGCTCAGATTTTATGCGTGACGGAAGTAAAGCTTTATAAATTCCTGACGGAAGTAAGTTTTCTATAATCTGTGAAGATTTTAGTATTCAAAAATAGTTACTTGGTTGTATGTATACGTCATATACTCCACGATTCTCATACCCTAGTCGCGTAAAATTTTACTCGACAAAATCTACTACAGTAATTGTACTTTTTGCATAATGCCTTCCAGCGAAATGTGAATGAAGATACTAAAAGTTAATACAAAATAACCTCACCGAGTTTCTAGAAATTAGTCTTTAAATAGGGAACATAAAATTGTCTGCAACACTTGCCAAGTTTCCCGAGATAATTACTAATTGTATTACCCGTACTAAATTGAAATTATAACCGTATAAGCTGTTCAATGTGTTGAAATGCTTGTTCTTATTAATTTTATGGTTAAACATATCGTATATATATATAATTTTATCGTAAAATTATATCACATTACTCTTTAGTACATATATAACTAGTGCGGTTGACAGTTCGAAGTCGAGCCACTTGAAGACACGACATTCCCACAGTGTCATCTAGTCCCAAACTAAGCTTTGAGTCTCTAACATGGGTTCTAAACAACGGATAAACATACTTATATATTTTTTATATATATACTTACTAGCTTTTGCCCGCGGCTTCGCTCGCGTTAAATCGGGATAACATGGCTCCACTTTCCTGGTAACGAAAACAGAATAATGTTAACACTGCAACACTGCTTCTTCTTTTTCTTTTTCGCTTCGCATACCAATTTTTTAAAACCTATTCTAGGTTACTTTCTATCAACATAACAAGTTTCAATAAAATCTACCTTAAAAACTGCGAAAAATTGGATATGCTACATCCTCCCCTATTTGAAGGGTATGGGGGTGGATTTTTGAAAAAAAATATATGCCATATTTTTTCGTTTCTGACAATAGTCCGCATAACAAATTATACAAACTTCCAACCCCTATTTTAGGGAAGTGGGGGGTGAAAACGGGACAAACAGTAGCCTAAAACCTATTCTAGGTTACCTTCTATCAACATACCAAGTTTCAATAAAATCCGTTCAGCCGTTTAGACGTGAAAGCGTAACAAACAGACAGACAGACAGAGATACTTTCACATTTATAATATTAGTATGGATTATACGTAGAAATCACCTAGACCAATACAAACAGCCATGTTCATGCACAAAAATGTTTGTCCTGCTCAGGGGTTGAACCTGAAACACTTGGTGTAAGAGCCGACGTTTCAACTATTACACCAAATGGGTTGTCAGAAAACCATTACAGCAAACTGTGCATAGTGGTGTAGGCAGACTACGTAAAAGGGTAAGATATTTTCCATATCATTGCAAAAAGGCTACTTTTCACATGTACATCATTTCATTTACATGTCAAATAAAATCGGATTCTAAATGAAGATTTTTTTCTTGAGCTATCGGTTTCCTAGATTTTTCTTTCCAAAAATGGACACATTATGGGTTTGAGCATTATTTTGACTCTAGCGAAGGAAGCGTTACTGAGCTGTGTAGTAACAGCAGTTTGTAATGCAATTGCCACCCCTGGTCTTCCCGCAGCAAGTGACAGTAGGCTGGTCACGTCGCAGAACCGATGGCCGTTGAAGCAGATGAGTTCTGGAGTGGAGACCGCGTCTTGGCAAGCGTAGAGTAGGACGCCTTCCCGATGGATCGACGACTTGCGAAAAGTCGCTGGTGGAGGCTGGATGAGAAAAGCGAAGGACCGGGATATCTGGCACAAAATGGGAGAGACCTATGTCCAGCAGTAGATTGCGATATGTTGAAGAGAGAGAGTGAGAGTCTTCCCGGAATAGCCGTAAGAGACGACTAAATATCTAATTGACAAAATATATATATATATATCTATCCGCCTGCAAATTTTGGAAAATATGGCAAAAACACACAACGTTGTCAACGATGTGGAGGAGACTAAGTTCAGCTGTGGGCTAAAGTAGTAACTGCGACTAGGCTTACGGATGAACACAACTCGCACCGGTGCGTTTTAATAATCGATTTACAATTATCTTTTATATTCAGCAGTGAATGCGGTAACGTGTCACAGGGAATTGATACAATTACTTTCATTCATGTCAGTTTGTCATGTTTCAGTCATGCATCCGATGATCACGTAGGTAGTTGTTTGCCTAGCAGGATTGTTAGCCGAGTACGTCAGCCACTACGCCATCACCTTCTCAAATTTTAAGCACTTAAAAATAACCACATAATTTACTTGAACCTTGAGCGGGAAAGTTCACGTGGGGGCAAAAGAGTGATTAATTTGACAATTTAATGCGCTTAAAATTCTAGACTGATTTGTTGTTACAGAAGACAGATTTTATAGTCTGCAATGAGTTTTGGTATTTCACTATAGTTTTGTGTTTCGTAGCTTTGTAGTGGGAAGGCATGTCCCAGCAGTGGGACGATATAGGCTGATGATGAAGTCTACTACACACTTGGCGAGTGGCGAGCGTATATTTTTTTATGTTATAAGTGACCGGGACGGTAAGCTCGCTCACCCCAGTGATACACCTGACCATGACAGAATCAGTATTGAAGGCAATTAATAACAGTAGTCATTATTTTCCGTCAACACTACCTTGCGCCCGTCCCCCATGACGACAGGTGTTAGTTTTCTTTTACCCGGTAATTTTACTAGTTACAGTGCCCTCATCCCGAAACACAGAAGTGCAAAGCACTCCAATTTTACGGGCCGATGTCTGGCACTGCAGCTAGACGACTCAGTATCGAGTTTACCACTTAGTAAATGATGGCTCTCAGCATAATTACCTAACACACATAAACGAGCTAATAAATGGCGTCGGTGGCTCAGTGGTTTGGACTGTCGCCTTTCTACCGGGAGGGCTGAGGTTCAAATCCCGACACGTACCAATGAATTTTCGAATTTTCGAAAATAGATGTACGTTATCCGACGCTCTTACGGTGAAGGAAAACATCGTGAGGAAACCTTCATGCACGCCTGCGAAGAGATTCGAAGGTTGTGTGTGAAGTCGTCCAATCCGCACTGGGCCCGCGTGGACGACTAAGGCCTAATCACCCAATACGGGTAGGCTCGTGCCCCTCGGTGGGGACGTATAATGAGCTGATGATGAAATGGTACTACGGTAAAAACGACTTAAAACGTTTTATGTACGAAAGCGGAGAACCGGGAATCTGGCGCAAAATGGGGAGATCTATGTCCAGCAGTGGGCTGCGATAGGTTGAAGATAGAGAGAGAGATACGGATTCGACACGAGAGAAATGGAACCTAGCTGTTACGGCACAAGTTATGTCCAAACATGATCAACGTCTAGTTGGTTTCATGCAATTTATCAAAATCATCTATTGAAGATCGATTGTCTTCTTGGAGCTATAATACGTAATTTGAGAAGTCAAGTCGAAGAGCGTGGTGTTTTCATGAAAATTACTTTCAATCTGAATTGGAATTCCGAATTTCATGGGAATTCTTGAATTCTTATCAGTACTATTTGACCTTGCGATTGACATTGAGGCATAAATAGAACTCTATTCGTAGGCCGATCACATTTATTTTAAGCAAGATCATTATAGTTTTGAACCCACGAACCAGGGCAATGTAGTTCTGGACTGTGTTAATTTTTATAAGGAACATCTGCCTATTTTATATTCAACATTCGGGAAGTTATATTTGTTTTACATTTCGTTTATTTACAGAATGAGTCAACTTGTATATTTTCTTATTAAATGTTGTGAACGGGCAATCGTTCGCTCACCACCCTTGCTGCTATGCTTCATCAACATCAGTCTATAAAGTTCTACTGTAAAAAATAGGTCTTCCCGCATAATATAGCTATAGGGAGATCAGGCGGCTCATTGAACTGGCCCAATGTAGATTGGTGGGTGTGATCGGCTACCATCCAAAGATTGTAGCCGATACCGAAAGGCTTAACGTACCCTGCAGGGCGGAAGCATCTTTCTTTTCAGAATCAGGTTTTCAGCCTGCAATGTTCCACTAAACTGGGAAGAACAGCATAGTGACGCAGTAAATCTTTGTGGTCTCATCGTGGGATTCGAATCACCGACTTCCAGACGATCTGAATTCAGCACTCTTACCACTAAACTACAGAGGCAGTCATTGACCATCAGTGGAAAAAAGTTTGTCGCCAGGTGGCGCTGTATCTGTTGTTCAGTACATTATTTTATTATCTAGTGAAGGAGATAAAATAACCAGCAGTTTATAGAGTAACTTAAGCAGGCAAATTATGGACCGTAAAACAGCCGGTCAGCCGTAAAACAATCGTAAAGTTGTCATCATTCTACACTGTTGAGCTCAAACAATTGTTGATCTATTTATATATTACATAATTAAGAAACTTTATTTCCCAAAGAGTTTAAGGACTTACTTAATGCCGAGTGTTATTCTCTAGCACTTCACCTTACTACCATAAGAAAAATGAAGTATGTTGGAAAAGTTCTCAATAAACTCTTTAAAATAAAATATACATAATAGGTATCCCAGTCCTTCGCGTTTCTCATCACACTTTGCAAGTCATGGCTCCATCGACTAGAGGGTGACCTATGCGATGATAAGTGTTAACCACAGATTTCCCAATACAGGAGATGGGGCAAGCCGCGTTTAAAGTGCGACAACTGTAAGCTCAACGAGCATACACTGGCTACCAGTTTACGCTCTGTGAGACGAGTCAAGACGCACGAATATTAGAAGAAATTACCGTTTTTTCCAAAATGCCATCCTGTGCAATTGTAACATGCCATCATCGCAATGAATCAGTAAATTTACCAAGATATATAATAACTTTTCACGGGTAAGAACCGAAAAGAAATTGCGACACTGGGACTGCCTATAAACTTGGCGGCTTGTCCAGTCTAATGTATATTCTGATGTCTGTGGTGTTAACCCTTTAGTTGTTAGTAGTTGACGTTAAATCCTAGCTATAACATGTTCTTTTAAATATTTATGTATTTAATTTTAAGGATAAAATTTTTCTAACATCGTGTTACGTTAATGTTATAACAAATACGTATGGATCTTTACTGAAATAAATACTACCATAACTATTTTAAAGGATACGGGTTATAATATTAACACTGAAAAAACTTTACCTTCTTAGTATTCTGGAGCTTTAGGGAGGAGAAATAACATTATAGTCATTCCTCCGAGTTATAACCATACCATGAAAACGTATTAACGTACATAATTGTATAACCAATATTGAGAACTCTTCGTTCATGCGAGCTTCTTAATCCGAGATGCGAGCCAAGATAAAAGCAGAAAAACTATGTTGAGATAAGAAACTAGGACTTACGTTGAAACAGAGGTAGAAACAGAACTTTAAAGTGCACTTTTTTATCTTTGCACAAATATTTCTTGAACAAAACCTTATTTCTAGCACAACTCAGTTATTAGAAATAAATTAATCTATGATTTCAAGAATCTATTTCTGCAAACTGTCAACATCCACAATAATGTGTTTTTAATTTAAATAAAAATAATGATTCGCAAGAAATAAGAAGTAAACTACTCGTATATCGTAAAAAGTATCAAAACAGCAATTAATGTTGGTCACAATGAAAGTATAACAAACAATAAGGAACAAAGCCGATGAAACAATGCCTAGTAAGTCAATGAAATTCTGTATATTTAAAGGTAGATACGCCATCCGTGCCTCAAAAACGAACCGCCGAAGAGAGTACAGTTTGTACTCTTTTGTTTAGGTAAATTATCGGTTCATTCGAAATATGTGCATGTGTGCTGTCACTGTATTCGGAACACTTTTTTCGATTGTTTTGTGAGAATATGACTAATAAGTAAAATGTTTAAATATCACCATGGTCGAATATTGCCAGTAAAAATAAAACAAGGAATCTTTTTCGCTGTGTCATTGTGAGTAGAAAATCTATAAAAATGTCCTTAGTGACAACATTAGAGTGACCAATTACGCACCAGAGGTAGACCATCAATGTAGTATGTGGTATGTGTAGATGAAAAAGGTCGTTCATTATTCAGTGAGATGTACCAAGACCACCCACTAACATCCTATACTAAAACATCTATCTTAACCGATCTTTTCCTTTCCTCATACATCTTATATATTCAAAGTAAATTCCCAAAGAAAAAAGATAAAGGTCTCATTTATGTCATCAATACACTTCGCATCTCGGTGCGATCAAATACAAACTTCCCTAATTAACTTTACAATCGAAAACTTCATCGTTAGGTTAAAGTAACGACTTAAAATTCTCGTGTTCCGCTGATTTCAGAAAAATTAAGACTATTTATTTTAATCATCATTTTATTTGAACTTTGAAAATTGGAACTTTTTATTACATTTCACTAAGGTTTTATGAGATGTTTTAGTCTACCAAGTAATTTTGGAGTGGAGACACTTTCTTACTTAGTGCAGCGTAAGATGGTACTGTCCGATATCTTTATGACTCGTGATAGATTGCTGATAGAAACTGGCTAAGAAAAGCGGAAGGCCCAGATGCCTGGTGCCAAGTGAGGAAATCAATGTCCAGCTGTAAACTGCGATAGATTTAAGCCAAGCAAATATGAGAATACATATTCTCATAGTTGCAAATCGTGATAGCTACATAGCTATCACGATTTGCAACTGATATTTTGTCCAATCGAGAAAAAAAATCTGGAACGCTCTTTTCAGTTGTTTCTAATTACGAGCAAATAGGTTTTAAAACTAATAATGTCATTATTTTCTAATAATACTATGTTTCTTGTAAATAAAGTAATATTTTTCTATAAAATTCATACGAATTCTAATTTGCAGAGTACAAGGAATACGATATATGCCTCGGGCGCAAAGCAGACAAAGTGTTTTCATGTCGGGAAGTATTCATGACTGCTTTGGCATACAGCGTATTCTGTTGCAGTAGGATTATTCCATTGCTATGCTATCTCGGTCTGGGCATTGCCTACATCATATGCCAGGGTTGCGTGTGTGTTGTATTCTGCACATGACTGGTTAGAATTATTCTGTAACTTGTTTATTGTTACATCTTTAGTTGTACTATGGTGGTTCACCTTTTGGTAGAATTATAATATTTTCTTGAAGTTTATAATGTGAGACTATTTTAAGACAAATGTTACGGAATATTTTTTTGATTTGGCATTCTCAGGAAAGTTAATTATTTCATGGATGAGCATATATGGTGTTGTTCACTTGCCAAAACCGTCGTATGGATTGTTCATCATTAACTCTAAATCAGGCTTAGCATGAACACATTTTTCAGTGATTTTCGACTTCATTTCTGTGGAACTAAGTTCAAACAATTGTAATCTACTTAACTAGATTCAGGTAAAGATTCAAATGGTTTGGACGTACCGAAAATAATGCAATAGATGCTGTTTTGATAATTTTTACATAGCTACTTTTTTGTTTTTGTATGAAAGAATACCGAATTTCATCTGTTTCCAAATTATATCATAAATAATGTTACTGGTATTTTGAAGTGTATTACTGTGAACACTAAAATAAAATCATAACAAACATGTGGATTTTATTATTTCTGTGTTAACTCATGATTAAATAAATGTGCCATTATAAGGTTTTTAAAAAAATCAGAATACATGCATAACATTTATGCCCGATGTTCTTTTAGGCATGCTTGTTGAACAAAACCATCATTTATACGTACAATATATAATTTATTAAATATTTTATGTAGGTACGAGTATTAATTTCATCAGTACGAGTATGTTACTATATAATATCCCGTGAAACAAAAGAAACGCTTATGATTAATTTTCTACAAAAATAACTACCAGCGTGTAGTGGAATCAAAGTGTATTATTTTTTTACCAAAAAACATTGTGTCTGACACTATTTGTAAGCAATATATCATTCTCTACGTCAGTTTGTCGTCAATTGCTTTAGTGTGAATCGATCAGCCGATGGAAAAGTTGGCCAAATATTTGTCAGCTATGGAGTATGATTGATAAGAACTGAGACCGTGGGCGTTTTTGTTAGAAATATCTTTTTGTAAGGAAAAATTCGGTTGCAAGATAAGCAATTGAAACTAAAGGGAACGAATACATAGGGAAAGGGCATCAGTCCATTAATCATTACCTATAATGATAAGACTCATGAATAACGGGCGACGATACAAATTATACTTTGGAAACGTTTGGACTATGGGGACCATGTGCCCATCGTGTTTTCTGGAATTAAGTTAAACGTACAGCCGAATACACAGGCGACAGGCGAGTAGGTGCCTTTCTTGGACAACATACAACGCGGGAATGTTGCAAGCCTTATGGGTTGTGTGACAGGGCTGGTGAAAAGGTGCCCCTTTTTACGTTTTATAGGTTTTTTAGTCTATAATTTTAATTATGTAATAGATAATATTATTTCTCTCCCAGCACCTCTCTTTCTCTCTTCAATATTTTGCGCCAGACATCCCGGTCCTCCGCCTCTCTCATCCAGCTTCCACCAGCGACCTTTCGCAAGTCGTCGGTCAGTCGGGCCGGAGGGCGTCCTACGCTACGCTTGCCAAGACGCGGTCTCCACTCCAGAACTCGTCTGCTCCAACGGCCATCGGTTCTGCGACATACGTGTCCAGCCCACTGCCACTTCAACTTGCAGCACCTATCTGTGATTAATATTATATTCTAAGTCTTATGTGTTTATAAAATAATTGAAAACTATATGATTCGTAATACCTCAATTAATAAAATGTAATACAAAAAAATATTATTTACACTTATAATAAGCTGATGATGAACGAGATTTTAAAGCGTCATAATCAAGGATGCTGAGAGCCATCTACTCTCGTCACTTGCCTGTGGTGAAGCTGTTAAGTCAATCTGCGGCAACACCAAGTCTGAAAAGAAAAAGAAAACTGTGATGAAAATACTGTTTACCTTATCGTATGTGTATATTATTTGCATATTTTAAGTATCGTGACATTCTGTATCCGCTGTTACTGAAACTAAAGTTTACCGAATTCAAATCTAATTCCAATACCAAACACAAACAGGCTCGGGTCAGTCTGGAATTCGGGATAGACGCCGTCAAACAGACTGTTTGCCGATGATAGATCGTTTGACGAAAGATTATTCAGAATTTACGCCAAATATTTGCTCGTATCGATTACATTCGGGTATCTAAGTAGACCACTAAAGCTAAATTGCATTGGAATGTTTGTTAAACATTAAAGGTCTGAAGGAAGGTCTAGTGCCTCTTACTCATTACAAATAAAACAGATTTATAGAAAGAAAAAAAAATCAATCGGGTAGCAGTCTGTGGTTCTCTTCAGACAATGGAACACCTACTGTCTTGCCCGAACTTTCCATCTTCGTGCGGTTTTCCGGGACCTCTGGGTGGCAAATGAAAGGGCGATTAAAGTGGCCCAATATTGGTCGCATTCAAAGATATATTAAGCGTAGCGCGCTAATTCTGCATATATGGTCGCTTTACCATTTTTAAACTTGTAAATGCATATAGACTGGATAAGAAGAATAAGTTACTAATAAACAGTTAATCTAACTCTCGTGGCGAATTCCAATTCACATTTCGGCTTTCAAGATTTTTAAGAAACTTTTGTCTTATTGGTAGGCGGAATCGACTACTAATCGCGACAAAGCGTATTTTTCCGAACCTGGGAAGTTCCGAAAAATACTCTGACACCAGACTCTGTCGTAGTATTTTATTTTCTTATTGTCGTCCTATTAGGTGAGTGGTAACCGATGTTGCTGGGCTATCGATAGTTGACCTCGGAAATCATCTATTGATTATCTCGGAAGCATGAAATAATTTTAATCTAAATAATAAATCAGTTTATTAAACTTGCAATGTCTTCACCAAACTGGGAAAAATGCACACAGTGAAGTTCACTTTGCGTTCTTCCCGAGGAACTCAAGCCCATGATCCGTGGATTAAGCGGAGATTAAGACTCCAAATTATATTTTCTAGACTCAGGATGCAGTAAATTAATTAATAGTAATGTTACACCAACGTCGACAGTGCTATTAAAGAAACAAAGTTTCCTTAATTGTAATATCTAATTTTGAAGTTTTTGGTTACAATATCAACAATGTAGTTTCTTTATTGCGTAATACAAAGAATAAACATTATATTGCTGACACTTTTTAAATACAAAATAGAAGAGTGCCAGGTAATTTTTCTCGACACACATTTTAACTACAAACTCTCTCAAAGTCGACAGCGCTAACTAATAATTCAGAAGAGCTCATAAACTGACGGATGTTCGTAAAACTCGGCAGGCTCTCGTTGCGGTGCAAATTAAAATGGCTTAAGAACGTGAGAAATAATTTTAAATTAAAATTTTTAAATCCCTTTGTTAGTAATATTTTTCCTATTTCTTCATCGGGTGTATAGACTCGAACCAATTACCTAGTTTTTTGAATTTCGTCCATTGAATAGTATCCTCTATGTTTAAACAATCGTTGATTTAACCTAGTAATTGGATATATCGGCAAGACTTTGCGGTACTTTATTAAAAAAACTTTAAGCATTTATGACCACAACAGCTTCTTGTCTAAACTTAATAATTTTTAAAATACAAAATGTACCTCATACTTAATGTCACAGACATTTACTCCTCCATAATCAGAATAAAGATGTAATAATTGTAATAATTATGTCGTTTTCAAAAATCTTAAAAAGAAGCTCACTTGATCTGTAAGCCCACATTCTTATTGCTAACTTGGGTCGCAAAAGTATTAAGGAAAGAAAGAAAGAAATTTCAATGGCACTCTCAAAAACCTTAACTCAGACTTCAGAATAAACAGTTTCGTGTGCAACAGCCGTGTTTGTGAATAAAAAACTAAATTAATTATTAAAATATGTTCTTGATTTGTAAATGTTAATAGCGTATTTCAAAAGAGCTATTCACGCGCTAGCACGATTACGATGTGAACGCCTAAATATTTATATGAGCTGTGCAAACAGAGTAATCGGAGAGAATACTCGTATGAATCCAAAATTAAACTGCCGTGCGTGTATGGACTTGTGTCCTTGTTATTTGGTTTGGTAAATCTAAGCCAATTTTCCTATTACTTCATTGGTCAATACCAATACAAATATTTACTTTAAATGCCCGTAACAGTCGACTGTTGGATTTCAGGCCTCCTTCCCGACAATGAAATTTTTGGGTTGTATTAATTTGTTGTTCGTCTTTGAGCATTTCCTATAAAAATAATCATTTTTCCATTTAAAATTTTGAAGTTATCTCGGGTTTCACGCGGTGACTCATGGGTGTGGACTGTTGCCTTCTGATCTGCAGGCTGCAGGTTCAAATATGGCGACGTGCCAAATGACTTTTCGAATTTTGGAAATAGCATGTACTGTTTATACGACGCTCTTACAGTAAACGAAAACATCGTGAGGATCAAAGGATGTTCGTGAAGTCGGCCAATCCGCACTGGGCCCGCTTGGACGACTGAGGCCTATAAACCCTTTACGGGTAGGCTCGTTCCATCGGTGGGGACATTTAATGAGCTAATGATGATGAATCTCGGGCTGGATTAAAACTGAGATTTTTTCTTGTGAAATTTATCGGTATATGAGACTTGTCATTTTGACTGACGACAGCAGGGCAGTGTTGGCGGAAAGTTATTGTACAGTAACTACTATCCCTCAACACTACATTTGTCATAAACAGGCGTATCACTTACCATCAGAAGAGCGGATCATCTCTTTGCTCGTTGACATAATAACATAAAAAAGAATTTTTTAGATTACATCGGTGTGGTACGGTTTTTGTTTTCTTCAATAATGTATTTATGACCTTCTTTTACATATTCGTGTCAGGCCAAATAAAAAGCGTATATTTTGATTCACTTCCATATTTATTATTTCGACCGCTTCACTTCATGTTTGCGTGGCGCGGGCATAAATTACCGGGTATGAACAGTCAGGGATTAATCTAAACCCGTATATGCGGAAACAGTGACGTGCCTACAATATGTGTAAGTATTTTAACGTTTTTTGGGGGTGCGATGGAAAAGCGGCAAAGTCAAAATCCATTTATTCAAATTAGGTTTACAAAACGCACGTATAAATGTCAAAAATGATACAATAAAAAACACAAAAATATTTTATAAACACAGGCAGTGTTGTCACATAAAATGTTTATTCATCTTTATTTGTAATACATTTATTAATTTTCATTAATTATTCAAATTTATTTTAGAAATACTGGCACAAGTACCTATCTCAGCAGTCTATCATCAGATGGGTGACCGTATTATCTTTAGATCTTCCGTGCTTTAGAAGGCATTGAAATTTACTGGTCCCGATAACTATCTAAGGATTCGTTCAAACCATTGATTTAAATATACTCAATGGTTCAAACGCACTAATCTGCATTGGCCCTCATGATTGGTTTGGATTGGACATAACTATGTTGAGTTAAAGGCATGTGCCTTGCAATAAGATGTTACAGCTAGACAGACTATTGATTTGAAGTTTTGAAATAGTATTAAATAATTATCCTTGAAGTTGAAATTGCAGTGGCGTTTTGCGTATGTCGCAGTATCAATGGCTGTTGGAGCAGACGAGTTCGGTTTCCGAAAACGTTCTTACATACAAACAGACTATTTCTGGGCAGGCATGATCCATCCTTGGCCGCATCATCACTTACCATCAGGTGAGATGGCGGTCAAATGTCTGCCCATAGATGATAAAGAAAGTATTTAGGATGGAACCCGGAACCTTTCGTGTGACAGCTAACTTTTAAACCATTTCCCTAAATCGGTCATGAAATGCGTTATGACTGCATACATTTCTAAGCATCGACGCTAGCAATTTTTGTATTAACCTAATTTGCCCCACCTAGACAGCCGTGGGGAGTCAAACGTCTTAAAAAATATGTTTAGTGGGGCACTCTTGTTGTCTTTTTTACATATATTACTAAAGACTACTGATAATGGCAGGTTTTTCTTTAAAAGAAAAATTCTCGTAGTGGGAGCGTCGGTGGCTCAGTGGTGTGGACTGTCGCCTTCCTACCGGGAGAGCTGAGGTTCAAATCCCGACACGTACCAGTGTATTTTCGAATTTTCGAAAAATGTATTACGTTATCCGACGCTCTTACGGTGAAGGAAAACATCGTGAGGAAACCTTCATGCACGCCTGCGAAGATATTCGAAGGTTGTGTGTGAAGTCGTCCAATCCGCATTGGGCCCGCGTGGACGACTAAGGCCTAATCACCCTATACG
>PQWD01001817.1:0-19758 GCA_019425675.1 Leucinodes orbonalis | reverse complement strand
TCATCTAAAATATGTCTCTGTAACTGTTTTTCGATAATATAATGTTGGGTTGATGTTTCAAGTTATTAATAGACTATATTAAATTCTATTAAGCTTATTGGAGATACGGACTGTTACAATTATATTATGCCTTCATTCCGAAAATACATTATTAATTCATATCAGACTCGCGTCGCTAAGGATAAAAGCAATAAGGAAGAGCTATTGTAGAGATGTAAATTATTTCTTCATTAATTGTGTATACGGTGGAATTGGGAAGTTATCTGGGTTCAAAAATGAGTCTGGACCGCTAATTATGACATTTATATCAACTCAATTCTCTATACCTAATTCAAACTATCGCTAGATTATTGCCTATATTCTTGAAATTATAAAGAAAGTCACCATGGAAGTGTGTTATTATCAGTGTTTTACTATACTCTGTAACAATAATTGCCCATGACATAACAGAAAAGAAGTAAAGCCGTATTTGTTTTTGAGTAATTCTTACTTGGAGTTTACTGTCAACATATGCTCAGATTTTGTCTGTGTCAATAAGTTTTTTGTTTATATATTTGATACTAATGCTATAGTAAAGGTAAAGCAGGCAACATTACACTTTGCATTTAAAAGCAAATAGCAATAAACTTACTGTTTGTAGTTCGCTACCTGCTGCCAGTATTTAACTTGTATATGTATCGCGCACATGTCAATGTTTGTCTAAGAGATGCTATATTCAGGCTCTCGCAGTTCTTCAGTTGGAAACTTACTCGTAGGTTACTCTTGAGTAACATGTATGAACATAAATGACCATGGCGGCATTCAAATGATAAATTTCTGAATGCCCTTCTGTGGTATGTGAGTGGTCCCAGTACGCATATTCTGGGACAAAAATGTGCTTTGGCTGCACGTTGTGCATTTTGTGCCAAATCGTAGAGAGTATCGGTGGCTCATTGGCGTGGACAGTTGTCTTCCGATCTGGATAGTGCAGGTTCAAATCCCGCCAGTCACTGTTTTTCGAACTTTCGAAATTACATTAACATTTACAATTATATCCGACGCTCTTGTGGTAAAAGATCGTGAGGAAACCTGCGCACGCTACGGAAATTCAAATCCACATTGGGCCCGCGGTGAAGAACACCCTATAGGGGTATGCTATTGCCCCTCGGCTGGGAGGTTTCCTCTAATACTGCTCTGTCATTAAGCTCATCACTTACTACAGGTGAGCACACTGGCCGCCTGTTAACTTTTTTAATATAGACAAGAATATATTATGTTTTACTTGAACAACGTCTCCCCTAAACACTTTTGTAGAGTATTAGTAGTCATCAGGTACCGCCTCCTTAACAAATGGTCTACCAGGTGAGGGAATACCATACGCTACTCTTTCCGTGCTAAAAATAACATGAATAAATTACTTAATACAAGAAGTGACACAATCTTAGCGCAGAAGATTAAAATAACACACGAATTAGACGTAAAAACGTCGTGTTCTATTTATGTGACGCAGTATAATTAATGGTTGTGAGCGTGCATTTTATTAATGTACATTTTAAAGTACCTATATAAATTTCGAAAAGCGTAAAATGTTTCTAGTTATACCAAAATGCACTACCGCGAAAGCATATGATTACGCATATCTCGCTTAATGTTTCCACTTTTAAGGGTTTTTAAAAACGCTTTTGATTAAGTGTTAGTTATTTGTTTATGGAAACGTTCCGTTTTCCTTATATTACGGCTACTATTACATTTCCAACTAAATAACTTTTCAAAAGTAACTTCATATTAATCCTGCTATCCTTTGTTGAACTTTAATAATTCAACAAATGATAGTAGGAACACAATAGAAGAAAAAATGGCATAAATCTTATTAATATTGAAAATTATTTTAAAGCATGATAAATTTTGACGAAAAAGTAATTGATTGTATTAGGTATTCGTCATAGATATAATTTTATAGCGCGTGTGTTATTGAGTCAAGTTACGTGGGGTACGCTTTTGATCATAACTGGGAGATCTAAGGTTTCACATTTTATGCATATCAGCCACCTTGAGGTTTCATATATATTGGATTTAGAGATATATTTAAAAAACCATTCCGTAAAGGGCAGTTTAAACAGCGTCTGTGAAGCATAGCTTGTTATACCATGGGTACTTTAGGATATTTTTTGGGTTTTATATTGTGGGTCTAAACCACATATAAATAAATAAATAATAAATATCCACTGACATTCACACAGCACCAGACCCAAGTTAAGCGTAAAGCCTGTATTATGGGTACTAAACAACGGATAAACATACTTAACATTTTTTTTGTAAATGCATACATATTATACTTAGAAAACTCAGACCATAACAAACGATATGTTCATGCACACAATGTTTGTACAGCCGGGGATCAAACCCAAAATAAAATCATATTCCGCTCTAAAATTACTTATTATATGGTAGCTGGCAATTTTTTTTACAGGGAGATGGTGTGTTGTTAACGTTACCAATTATAAAAATCTTTTATATCAATTGCTTTTAAAAACATGTAAACCCCTTCATTATATCACATATGCAGTTCTGGGTAGCAATGCAGCAGATAAGAAAATCAAAGCAATATAATGCACTCTTTGTAAGCGTTCTATTCGAAAACTGCCAAGAGGAAAACTTTTCAACATAAGAGAGGTGGTTTCACAGGTGTTATTGCTGCCTTGAAGTTACATTTCAACGAAGCAAAAACACCGTGGAAGCATACGTATCCATATTGTGCATTTCATCGCATCGTTTATACGTTATACTATAGGGTAAAATCAATTTTCGACTCAAAATGCTGTATTGAAATAAATTTAAGAAAGCTACTTTTAAATCATAAAAATATAATGATAAAAAGTCAACATTAATAAGAGAATAGATAGCCGCGCTCTCTCATTAAACTTAGGTATTTAGGTTTAGGTTTGTATTTATAATAAAGGCACATTGTAATTTTATTGGACGGACCGTCTTTCTTGCTGTTTTGTAACGTAAAGAGGTTAAGTTAGAGAACCCGATAGTTCCACTACTTATTTGTCAGGCACTGCTATATTTATTTATACTTGAAGCAATATTTAAATACTGATTTATTTCGTTTGTACATTATAGTATTTCGAGCGCCATTTTTGTACGCTGAAAAGCAGTATTATTACTGAATTAGGTTCAAAAATAAGTTTAAGAAATTGGATAGTGCGATATGGCTGCCCAATCTACTCTTTCTTTATGATTTAGAAATACAACTAAATATTAATGATATCAGTTCATGAAGACGAAATTTCTTTATTTATATTTAATAGCTGTGTCCCGCGATGTGACCTGCGGTAAAGATGGTTTCCCACAGTAAAACGTAGCTAATGTATTCCGGGGCTCATCATCAGCTCATTAAACGTCCCACCGAGGGGCACGAGCCTACCGTATAGGGTGATTAGAGTCCACGCGGGCCCAGTGCGGATTGACGACTTCACACACAACCTTCGAATCTCTTCGCAGGCGTGCATGAAGGTTTCCTCACGATGTTTTCCTTCACCGTAAGAGCGTCGGATAACGTACATATATTTTCGAAAATTCGAAAATACATTGGTACGTGTCGGGATTTGAACCTCAGCCCTCCCGGTAGGAAGGCGACAGTCCACACCACTGAGCCACCGACGCTCTTACGGTGAAGGAAAACATCGTGAGGAAACCTTCATGCACGCCTGCGAAGAGATTCGAAGGTTGTGTGTGAAGTCGTCCAATCCGCACTGGGCCCGCGTGGACGACTAAGGCCTAATCACCCTATACGGGCCCAGGCCTATATCCCGGGGCTCAGCTTACCATTAAATTGCTTGATAAGTCGCACATACGTGCGATGCGCGCTGCGCGGTACAACATACCTTTATCTACCTGAAATGAAAAGTGATTTCAAATATGAAAGCAGCCGAAGCTTTTCCTTATAAAATTAGCTTCCTGATAAAGTAAGTAAGTACGGTTATTTCAATATTACAAAGACACTCCAATTTAATTTATATGTATAGATATTTCGTTAAAACATACCTATTGCACAACAAACAGAATGTTGCCAGCAACTTGGAGCTTTATTTATTATTTAGGACAGCCAACAAAACAAACACTATGCAATTATAAATTATATCTCTGATGTAGTGTCGCCTTAGTTAAAGGCTGCCACGGCATAAATTATGAGTCGTTGGAATCTTTAAATTCTAAGAATAATATAGAACTTAAAATTAAAATTTACATTAACATTATTCTACTCATTACTGGCAGCTAGTGCCAGCAAAGTAGACTTAAACTTGCGCTGTGAATATGACAAATTTTGTTATCGCTATGTAAGCGTGATAATTGACTGAAATATAGCGGTGCTGCCCCAACTACGCATCAGTATGTTTCCAAACGTGTTTATACATCCCACTACTCTAATCCCGCGCACGTCCCCGTAATATTTCCCCCAGAAATCCCACAACACTCCGGGATGATCAGTAGTATTTCAAGGTGACTCACGTACGGTTATAATAAACGGGCGCGTTGTAACGTAGACTGTGCGCATGCTGTAATTAGATTATGAATTATGAAGTTGAAGACCCGTATTCTGAAAAGAGACTCAAGCTTCTTTACTTAAATATAGCGAGAAAGGGATAATGGATGGATTTATCATTTATAGCGCTATCCCTTTCTCACTCAATTTAAGTAAAGATCAACGTTGAGTCTCGTTCTAGAATACAGTCCTTAGTAATTCATTAATTACCACCATTCATATTATGAATTCATATTGACCAGAGAGATTCAATCCCGCTACGTAAGTACCAATATGTTTTCGAATTTTCGAAAATATATCAATGTTATCCGACGCTCTTATGGTGAAGAGAAACATTGTGAGGAAACCTGCGCACGCCTGCAAAGAGATTCAAAGTTTGTGCGTGAAGTCGTCTAACCCGCACTGGGCCCGCGTGGACGACTAAGGCCTAATCACCCTATACGGGTAGGCTCGTGCCCCTCGGTGGTTAATGAGCTGTTGATGATGATTCACCAGAGAACTAAGGTTATCGATATTGTTTTTGTAACTTGTGTCGGCTGTTAGACCACGGGTTCCGGGTTCGGTCCCGGGCAGTACAAAATATCATGATCATGTCAGTTTGTATTGGTCTGGGGTTAGATGGCGTTGTGTGATTGTCAGTGGATATTATATACTATAACAGTAATTAGTTTCTTAAAACTGTAACAGTCACGGGCAAGTGTGTACTTTAATATCCGGTGATTGAACTGGTCTTGATGTTTCTACGTACCTTTATCATCACCATTTATTACGCATCAGTCTCACACAATCTCATCATGTTCTATATAATGTCCGTGTCATAGGAACTTTTAACTGTTTTGTTAAGTTCATTTATAATTTACTTTAAAATGTTTGTCTCCTCAAACATTTTAAAGTCAATTATAACTGAACTTAACAAAACAGTTATAAGTTCTGTATACAATACAAACGTTCGTGTCATCTCATAGTTGTCATGGGTACATAATAACTTTGACAAGTCGGTATGCATCTCAAAATACGTAGGGTACGCCCTACTAACCTAGATTGAGTGGTAGACAACGGATATAACTATTCAATACATATTAGCATGTTTTAGAAATAGCTGCACGGTTAGATTTTACGAAGAAGTAGCTTTTTACGTTGTTGAAACCAATGATATTCTGTATATACAAAGGTAGATACACCATCCGTGCCTCAAAAACGAACCGCCGAAGAGAGTACAGTTTGTACTATTTTGTTTAGGTAAATATGTGCGAAAGATGTGTATGTGTGCTGTTACGAAACACTTTTTTCTATTGTTTTGTGAGCATATCACGAATCCATACTTTTTTACATCAATGGTTGAAACTAAATAATTCGGTCGCTCTTGACTGCAGTCTAGACAGAAAGTTAAGATGCAATCGACGGTGTTATAAGCTCATCTTCTATCTCTCAGATGATCGATTTAGTGTTATAGTTGAGACGTCGGCTCTTTCGTCAAGGGTTCCGGGTTCGATCCTCGGGCAGTACAATACAATTATTCAATCAAATTCAAAGTTTTTGACCTCATGTAGCGATTTAACAAATCGGACCTGGCAACGCTAGACTCGAACCTCCGACCACCGGCTCACGTAGCGATCTAAGCGCTGTGACAACAAGACTACGGAGGTAGTTAAAAGTATGATAAATAACTGATAAATTCATTCTTTCAGGTACAAATGAAAAGGTACAGCAAGTTCAATACAACCTGACAGATGTGAGAAGAGAAGCGGCAAGCAAACTTCAGCTGATGATCCTCAACGAGAAGATTCATTTAACTGTACGTAGTTTTTTATTTTATATTTCTATCTTCAACCTATCGCAGTCCACTGTTGGACATAGGTCTTCGGTTGCGATCCTCCGCTTTTCTCATCCAGCCTCCACCAGCGACCTTTCGCAAGTCGTCGGTCCATCGGGCCGGAGAGCGTCCTATGCTACGCCCGCCAAGACGCAGTCTCCACTCCAGAACTCGTCTGCTCCAGCGGCCATCGGTACTGCGACATACGTGACCAGCCCACTGCCACTTCAACTTGCTGATCCGGCGGGCTATGTCGGTCACTTTAGTTCTTATTCGGATAACTTCATTTCTGATTTTATCTTTAAGAGAGACTCCGAGCATTGCTCGCTTCATTGCCCGTTGAGTAACTTTAAATTTCATGTAATGATATAAAGTGTGTATTATTTATGTTAGGCACCCATGCCAACATAGTCGTGTTAGTAAGCTGAAGTGGCAACATCCAGGGTCTTTTTATGCTTTAGCAGGCAAACGAGAAAACGGCTCATCTGATGGTAAATGACACCACCGCCATGTACATTTGCATACCAGAGGCACTGCAACTGCACTGCGTTGCCGGCCTTTTATTTAATCTGTAGAACATATGTTCTACAAATTCAATGGCCGTTGGGACTGAAAGGTTCTCGAATAGAGATCACGTACCGGTGTGCGTAGCGTAGGACTGCCTCCTATATGTTAGGTGACCTGTAGAAGGTTGCGATGCATATTACTCCAAAACTGGTACACGATGAGAGCCGTGGAGTGGAGTGTAGTATGTAGTTCATAATTAGGATTATGAAGATGCTGGCATGCAGGAATGTAAGAGGTCCCATTGGCCACCTTTTAGGTAGAAAATAACCGTGCTGTTTAATATAGCTGGTGGCATAAGCAGTAAGAGCTGTGCCATTCAGTTGGACTAAATAGGCTTGTTTAACAAAAGAGCTTATTACCTATTTATACAAATGTTTTGTCTTGAAGCCATCTCTTACACCACCCGTGTAAGAGATGGCTTCAGAAAGATAAGGGTGCTAGCAACTACCTATATTCTAATCTGTGGTATTTTTCATTTGAATTTTCTAAATGCTATCACTTTAAATGGGATGGGTCATGTTGTGTCATTATCATCATCAGCTCATTATACATCCCTACCGGGGGGCAAGAGCCTACCCGTTAAAGGGGCCTTATTCGTCTACGCGGCGGGTCCAGTGCGGACTGAGCGACTTTTTTATTTACACATTTGGAAATAGGTATATAAATAATTAAATTTGCAAAATGTCTTTCAGGATGAATCATTCGACTTGCTGAGCCGGATTGAGAACAGCCTCGAGTTGTACGAGACTAACTACACAGATTACGTGAACAACGTGAAAAACAAGAAGACCTGGACTTTTTGGAACTCTATGTTCTATGCGGGGACCATTTACACTACCATAGGTAAGAGTTTATTACAAACCTAATAATAATTACTAATTTAGCTTCAAGTAGTTTATACAGTAAGAAGAACACCAAATTTTGCGGAATTTGTGCACTAATCAAGTAGGTAGGTATACCTTAATACTAAGTTTAAAACGCGACGGCTATTTCTTATTTTTTATTGTTTAAATTTATCATTATTTTAAATTAAACATTTTTGTGTAACAATAAGATACTTAAAATAGCCAAATAATTAAAATATAAATTTAAAAGTGTGTCAGTTGGTTTGAGGATAAGTACAGGCGGGTTACAGTAATATTACTTCGTCTTTTAAAACAGTGTTACAATAATATTACTTCGTCTTTCCTAGTACAAAAATGCTGACGTATCATTATACTAATACTGTTTTAAGAGATTGCGGTAACCCCCAGATTCATATTCATATCTTAATTGCACTCCCTAAGTAACAATTTGTATTGGTAAAAGTTACAAGATGAAAGTAGAGGTTGTTTAACTGGATTCGTAATTATTTGTTAGCAATTTTCCAAAAGCAATAAATCAATTGCATTACCAAATGGTAAGCACGGTGTTTGACCTGGCTACTCAATGATACGATACGGTAAGGCAAGGAAATTGAAATCAATACTGCTATAGGTACTTAATATTTTTATTCCTGACCATAAATGAATTTTACGTTTCATGATATAACAACTTCATCATTGTTCAGTTATCAGTTTCTTCTGAAAAAACTAAAGCATTAACCGACGTTTTTAAAACATCAATTGTCCACGGAAAATTCCTAGTTTTAATTTTAAAAAGGTTAAACCTTCAACCTTACTTTAAAGATTTACAAATAATTTATCTACGCTAGGTACCTATTAATAAAAAGGTTACCTATAGTCTATCACTACGGTTTTTTTTTACGTCCATGAATATAAATGAAAATTTTGCATGCGGGATACGGAGCTGTCTTTGTTTGAAACTTAATTTCCTTAGTGGATTGAAAAATGTACCAGGTCTAACTTCAGCATAGTAGTTTCGATGTATTTCCAACTAGTTCGTATTGCATTTTACATTTTAAATTATTTGTTTACATTGGTATTTGTTTGTTTGAGAAAGGTCGAGATTAAGATGGATTTCTTTAGATTTGATTCGAACTTTGTATTTACTATGTAAGTCTTTTTTATTGAAGGGACTGAAAATAACAGTATATATAAATACTGTTATTTATGGCTATGATATAGGTAAATCATAATAAAATAAAATAATTCCGTTCATGGACTTAAGTGAAAGCATTACGTATATAAATGAAAACAAATTGCCTCAATTAAGAAAAATATACGGCAAATACTGTTTGTGTCGACTTATTGCTCATCTAATATTATCAGGCGTTTAACCTAATACGCCCTAACTGGTTTACGGTACCTGAAAATCTGATTATTTATTTTATCTTCAAAGACTGGTCGTTAACGCACTCAAAGCTTTAAAGGAACGATATTTATTTATTTTCGTTGTCGAAGGTAAATACGACGAGTATCCTTTGTACTCATTCGTGCAAGTTTACAAAGCGGTTGCGACACATTTAAAATTTAAAAGACTTTATTCCGAGTTAAGCCTTTTAAAAGGTCCATATGAGATTTTTTTATTGCTTTTAATTTGTACGTGATGCCACCCTTTGTTGGCTTGCTTTAAGTTGAACAATGTGTTGGGATTTGACTAAAGTCGTGGGTGTTTGTGATTATAAAGTTAATGAATTATACGGCTATAAGGTATCCATTTAATTTACCAAGCTATACATTTTAAATAAATAGTATTTTGTGTTGTGAGGTACGAAAATACAATTTATCTTAATTTTTCTAAACATATCTAATCTATAATGACTTTGTCTGGTAACTCATTTGATTAAATCTTATACCGTCATTCGGTTGAAAATGTCAAAATTTTCATAGGAAATGGGGCATTTCGTGAATGGTTTAAGAATTACCTATATTCTTCAGTCAGGTGTATTCCAATAGCCCAAATTCGGATTAAGAATAAATTAAGGACCGTTATAAAGACCGATAAGCAAAACAGGGGAGGAATGAAAAAAGAGGTTCCTGAAAGCTGTAATATAAAATTTCTTTCATGTCTACCCTCATGCGTAAAACATGTTTTAATATAAAAACAGCTCTGAAAAGAAATTTATTTCCTTGAAGAAAGAGCTTTGGGTTTATTAAAATAATATTCACATTATTTTTTACTCGAAAAACAGCATTGAAAATTTGTCAATAATATATTATATCCGAGTAACAACTTTCTTCACGATGAAAAATAGAATAATAATAATAAACTTTTATAGCATATAAAAACATGGCAAGGGAATATATAGACAGAACATAAAGTGTACAAATCTTATCGCTATAGAGCAATTTCTTCCAGACAATCTTCAATAGAGAATAATTTCCTTAATCATGAGAAAATGGAATTAAAAGGGAAAAAAATACACCTGATTATAAAAGTGGAACTTTACAAAGACTTTTGAGTATAAATGTTAGATTTTAAATAAAAATAATCTATAATGTTTGGCGTCATGTCTAATACTTAACAAAATGCAAACTATTCAACATTCAAGTAAATTCAATTTCTTAGTAGTTTCAATGGTGATGATGTTGTAAGATAAGTGAAGACGATATTCTTATTTTGGCTGCAGGCATGTAGCTATATGAACCGCGCTGAATGTAGGTGTAGTTGTTTTAAATTTGGATCTCTGCCCAGCGGGATTCGCGCTTTTGCTCAGTCACAACTCGACCTAACTGTTGGGTGTTTTTTTGTGAAATTGCGACACCAAATATTGTTATTCAAGCAAACATTACAATTACCAATCAGACTAGATTAGGATCTGTGTCAGTTAAGTGTGGAAAATGGAACGTTATATTTTCAGTTTGTTTACGCCCGAAATGTCGGGCGTCCAAAATAGATTCTTTTCTTAGCGATCTGCGTTGTCCCCGGTATAGTTAAGGGGTGTGTTATCGCCTGCTTTGTTTAAGGTAAGTGCCATTACGCACTGTTAATTCTAAGTTTATTTTTGTGTACGCATGTCATCGGCCATTGGCAATAGATAGACACGCTTATGCCAAATTAATAGGCCTATTGATTTTATTGTCTTCACTTCGCTCTTTGAGTTACCTAACAGTGTTGTTTTTACTATTTCCAGTGGTTATTATAGAAGAAAGGTGATGAGTGAGGAGGGAAATGAAACGGAAAATAGATTAACATTACGTATCCCTATAATCAAAGCCGAATCCGAAACCCAAACCTCAGGCCTTTTAGTCTCCCGTTCCCCTGATAAAACAAAATTAGACGAGATGGAGACTGAAGAGAGGCAAACTATGTCTATTAGAAAGAGACGGAACCTTTCCAAGAATAGAGGCCAAGCAGCAAGGCAACGCGAAAAGACTCCAGAACCCGGCAGGACCCCTGTACCTCACGAAGACACTACTACATCCGACGACGAAGAGACCGTTGTAGCAAAACCACAAAGAAATTCAAGAGAAATTGAAGCTGAAACAACGTATCAAGAAATGAAACGTCTTGTTCAAGAGAAGGCCAATGTTAAAGATCCAGTATATGATATCGATACTGAAGAAATACTTGAAGCCAGGGCTTTCGCTGCAAATGAACGGAGACGTCGAAGTATATCACCGTTCGCTTTACCTGATAAAGAAGAAATTACCAAATTAGAAAGAAAAGGAAGTTTTATAGATCCTTCAAAAAAACTACAGCACTAATTACAATCCTAAAGACGAAGACTCTAATCGACGAAATTCTTTGACAATAGACCCACCCAAAGATTTAAAAAGAAGTTCTTTATCACCCCCAACACCATCGAGCACTTCACCCAAGGAAAAAGATTTCCCTTACCCTTTACCTACAACTCCTAAAAAATTACAAGAAATAATATATGATGATGAAAAGAAGCCAGACAATAAAGTTCCTAAAACTCCAGTGAAATCAGATGATGTTTTTACATTCGAAGAAAAAAGATATCCAGCAAACAACTAAAGCAGTCCCTAAGACACCAGACACTCTTGGCACTCCTACCAGTGAAATTGTTACAAAAGTTATACAAGTAGAAAGAACACCAAGTAAAAAGTTAACAGCTGATAAAAAACCGAATGTTGAAATTAGAGAAAGGATTGTACGAACACCAAGTAGAAAAATGTCAGCCGATATTAAACCATCTGTTGTTAAACAACAACCAATTAAACAAGGTAAAGAGGAACCTCAAAGTAGAGTACCACCAGTAAAACCCGCGCGAAGCAAATCAGCAACAAGATTTGGGGTCAGTTTTTATGTAAAGTTATTTGTGATTCTCCTTATTGCTTTGTTAATAACGCTATATTTCCAATTGGCCTAAATACCCAAAGTGAAGATTGGTATTTATGTAAATAGTTTGAAATAATCGTAGTTTAAGAAGAAACTAATATTTTATCCATAATGACGTTTACAGAGTAAGACTAGTGAGAGTGAGATGAGTGAAGATCAAGCAAATCAGCGATCAGGACTAATCACTGGTTCAATGCGCAAGGTCATCCCCACACCACGGCGCTTCACTAAACATAGATCTCCGAGAGCAGTTCGCTCACAATCAGTTCAACCAGTAGATGAACCTATAATCAAAGTTAGAGATAAAGCAGGTACAGAGTTGAGTCAAACTAGTAGAGAGATCTTGGAGTTAATGCAAAAAGCACGAGCGAGAAGTCTGTCCATTCCTAAAGATGATCCTCGACTGCCAGCAGAGTATAAAAGACAGACTCAAACCTTGAAAACCCCGTCAACAACACCTAGGAACTTTAGAGGAATATCGTGTCCTAAAACTATCCAATTAATAAGTGATAGAGTAATATTATCTGGTTTAACGACTAATCAAAGAGTAGAGTTGGCCCAAGAAAAAGAAATAGCAGGCAAAGTTCAGGCTACGTAGATGCAAGTCAATCAGAATATACGTCTAGTTGCTATTCAACTTCTCCAAGTGAAATGAATACGAATTTGATTTATCCGAAAGGACTGCGGAGTTACACGAAAATTAAAACTTTTAAGTAAAGATGTAGATGGTGAAGATTTACAGTCAACACCAGCTATTATTAAGAAGTCTATAGAAGAGGACAAAAACGCGCTAGTGGATGCTAAATCTTCTTTACGAAAAAGATCAATAACTTCTGCTAAAAATGGGTCTCAAAAGCAGAATAAGGAATCGAAATTGTCCAAAATAGATGCACCTGATTTGAATGACATGAAAACCGTTCCTGTGAAATCTAAATGGAAGCTTATCGCTAGATGGCAACAGTTCAAAGAAGAACATAAAGCGGAATGTGAAAAGATTCGTTTGCTTAGAAATAGATGTTTTTGTGATATTTTATTGATGATAATTATGTGCGGCTTAGGAGGTATGATGTTCAAAAGTTTCGAAGGTTCATTTGAGAATGCATATAAATGTGGTACTAGGAGTGTGAAACGAGATTTCATTGAAGATTTGTGGCGAGGTAGTCATTACTTAAGAGAAGAAGACTGGAAGTCTTTAGCACGAAAAAAGCTATACGAGTTTGAGAACCAGCTTCATACTGCATTTGAAGCAGGTATCACCTCTTACAGTGGGCTAAGATCTTGGAACTTCCAGAACTCGTTCGTTTATTGCTTGACAGTAATAACGACTATTGGTAAGACTATCTATTAGTTTTGTTTATTTTACTGAGCAATAACATTTGTTTCGAATTTTACTTTTATTATCTTCAACCTTATAAAATAGATAGCAAATGCACTTGCTGTTTTTTATTTTTTATATATTAGGTAATTAGTATTTTGATTTTGAATACAGTTGTATTTTAAGTTTTGCCAAGAAACTGCAAAATTATTTGTGTACAAGCAACGTCATGTTGCCAATGTTAAAATACCAAACGATTTGAAATGCACTATTTATTCTGGATGCCATGCTATGCAAAGAGGTTAATCATAATAATTATCTGCAATAAATATGTATCGTTATTCAGGGTAATCTCAATCATCTATATAGTCGTATAATATGTATATTCCTTTGTATCTACACACGTCACTAGACTACAATCCAACTAATCGTTAGTTTCATTATATAATTTATTATATTGTTAATTCAAAGGTGCATTTTCATTGATTTATTATACAAGGATCCTCAGCATACGTTGCTAGAGAGAAGACACTTAAGTACAGCAGAAAATATATGAAGCTTGACTTTTGTATTGATCTCTTTACAGGATACGGACACATAGCTCCAAAAACTACATATGGACGGGCTGCAACTATTGTTTATGCTGTAATCGGCATACCCCTCTTCTTGATCGTGCTGGCCGACTTCGGTAAACTCTTCACCAGGATAATCAAGTTCTTCTGGTCTTTCATTCGAAGATTCTATTATACAAGAAGCTGTAGAAAAGTTAGAAGAACTGTACCTATGCAGGTTAGTTATGATATATTGAAATTTGTTGTCTTTTAAATGTAAAACTTTTAAGTGAGTGACCAACATATGTGCACAGTTACAAACTTACATGTCTAAGGCCCGTATTCTAGAACGAGACTAAAGAAAGCGATAGAGATCTATATAATAATAGCATCATCCCCTTCTAACTCAATTTAAGTAAAGATTACGTTGAGAATAGGGGCTCGTTCTAGAATAGGGGCATAAATATCAAAATTGACTGACGTCTCACATAAAACAGCCGCAGTATGGAGACAAATGGTTTCTCGTGAAACGCGAAATTATTTGTCTTTTTAGATAATCAGTTGACCATTTGAAATAACAACCTTTTAGTGCAAATATTGTGCGCAATATAAGTATGAGTTATATACTAAAAAAAATATCAGCCCTGTTTACAAGAAATTTTATCTTAACTCTGTAGTTTCTGATTGTGCTCGAACACTGTTTTAATGTTATATAATGTGATGGAGTCAATGTCATTACGAGCTTTGCAAATATGTATCTATGTGTATCAAAGTTACTATTTCAAAATAAAGCTTTCAGTTTGTTTAGTTAACAGCACCAGACTTACATTTCGAATATAAGTTAACTCAATTCGTGTAAAAAGTAATATCTTCCAAGAAATTACAAATAATGTAACGACAGACATATTACAGCCATAAAATTTCTCCATCTTGCTCTTTAAAACATTATACGGAGGGTAAACAATACAAGTATTTCTTTTTTATTCAAAAATGAGTAATGATTACGCCGCGGGCTGTATGTAGTCTTATATTCTTGTGAGTCTTTGTTTGGTTACAAAGCAATCGCAGAGCCGAGATTAAAGTAAAATAATATATTATTTTTGGTTTTCAGGAGGTAATGAAAGGTCTTAACATTGTGTACGACGTCGTGCGCCGTCCTTCTCAAATTTTAATGAGGAAGACACAGGTCCATCCCGACAACGATGCACCGCCAGTTGTAAGAAGACCTAGCGATCTACCACCCCCCCTACCCCCTAAACCTGGGACTTTGCCACGTGACTTTGAAAACGATACAGAACCCGAGACACCTGCGCCATCTGTTTTCGAAATAGACGACGAGTTCAACTTACCGATTTCTGTTGCTATTGTGATCTTGATCATTACATCTTCATTGGCGGCGGCTATTTACAACACATGGAGAATTGGAGTTTCTTCGAGTCTTTCTACTTCGTTTTCATATCCATGTCCACGATTGGCTTAGGAGATTTGGTCCCTGATCATCCACATAGGATGATGGCGTCAATTTTGTATCTAGTCTTCGGGTTGGCTTTAACTTCTATGTGCATTAACGTTGTCCAGGTCAAATTGAATAATACATTCAAACAGGCCAGTGCAAAACTTGGTGCTACAATAGGATTGAAGGTGGCAGAAGAAGATGGAAGTCTGGTACCCATTACACCGCCTCCAACAGAAATAGTCCCAGTTCACAAACCAAAAGTTGTTAAAGAAAATAAAGAGGAAACCAAAAGTATAGAAACAGAAGAGAATGATTCAAATAATAAAAATAGATAAAAATGTATAAAAAATATGAGAGAATTGGTGCTAATTTTTTTAACGACAATAAGTGATATAATATTGTTACTAACTTTAAATTTTATAAAAGTATACGTATTGTATTTGTTGTGTGTGTAAATAAAAGTTTTATAATTTACATAAAATATGAACATTTTATTACTCACAGTATTGGCCCGTGTATGTCTACTACTGGACTAAGAGCCACCTCACCGTTCATTAAGTTCGAGGTTTTTGTCATAATGTCCACGCTTTCCATCCTGCCTGACTGTAGGTAGCAGTACCTATAATGATTATGTGTAATGAGAGAGCGTTGCTGTACGTTATTTGCCGATTTCTTTATTCCTAAGCCTTTAAGGGTACCTGCGGCAAGAGAAGGGACATTTACAGTAATTGGGCGTCACCAAATGGCATTTTTAATCATATAAAATATAATTATTAAAATTTTAATCATATAAATTATAATTTAGTTTCATAAATCGATTACTACAAAAATGTCGTCATTCGAAATATGTATCATTCTATGACTTGTTGAAATTCACAAAACCATTAAACTGGTATGTCATACATACCCACTAGCCTACAGCGAGATAAAAGCATAACTGATATGACAGGAAAAATAGATAGGATACATGCAAACAGCCTTTCGCACCATTTTTTATTATTGTCGGCTGATGTTTTTTACGGCTTCTTCAAGAGCATCGTCGCCTGTCCCAGAGTAGGACTCAAACCTTCGCTGATGCATTTGCAGGAATGGTAAGGTTACTTAATATAGGTATGTTTATAATGACATACGACCTTATACATGGTCCCTTACAAACAAACAAACATTGTACTATAAACACTATATGAGCAAGCTTTAGAACTTAGAAAGCAAATTGTGTTCAAACAAGACAGCAATGTTCGCAACTTGTTGATAAGTTACTGATGGGAACTCCAGCATTGCAAGCTCAAACTTTCACTACAAATCTGATCAGTTGATCCAGAACAACTTTACGGTCCTAAGAGTTTCAACATTGGAAGAAATTTCATATTTTCTAAACATTAAGAAAAATAATTTCTTTCCATTTTTACCCAAGAAACAAATCGACTTCGGTTACATTTGATGTTATTTTAAAAATATATTTTCAGTCCCACTGTAGCTACAGACCTTCCGACACCAGTGCCGTGCACGGAGATTATGAGTAGGGTATGCAAAGAGAGTGGCACTAATCGCAAAAACAATAAATAATTTACATTTTTGTTAAATTGAGTGCCGTGGTTGACAGCCTATGGTTTCAAATCTGTTGACGAAAATGGGCGAATTAGTGGGTTGAGGAAGGAAATAATGACAATAAACAGTTGGACATGTTAGAAGGATATACTTAGTGCTTCAATAGAACTTTTACTTGTCAGCTCTCTGCTACTTACTACTCAGCTCATTAAACGTTCCCACCGAGGGGCACGAGCCTACCCGTATAGGATGTTAAGGCCTTGGTCGTCCACGCGGGCCCAGTGCGGATTGGACGAATTCACACACAACCCTTGAATTTCTTCGCAGGCGTGCGCAGGTTGCCTCACGATGTTTTCCTTCACCGTATGAGCGTCGAATAACGTACATATACTTTCGAAAATTCGAAAGAAAAAATAACTATATTTTCTCTCCGATATTGCAGGTTAGAGGTAATCCATTTCCCAATTGCGTACCCCATACGGGAGACGGTTAGGGAATTCGAAGTCTAGAAACTATCATACAGAGATACAATAACTAAATATTTTAAGCGTTGTTCGCTATTTGGCAGGATAAACTACGTGCAAGCGACGTTGGTGTCCCGGAAAATTAACTCTGGCATCTTTCGCAACCACCGGTCATTACTATCCAGAACAGATCAATTCTATACATTAGATGCTAGGAAATACTATATTTCCAAGTTCCTATGTATTGTTTTATATTTAACTCAAAACAACGTTTAATATTTTGATAAAACTTAGACGAAGTTGTATCCCTCCTAGATCTGGCTTATTTTTTGGTGCGGTTTAGAGGTCGATTGCAACACCAAGGGTTCTGGGTTCGATCCCCGGGCAGTACAAACATTTGTGTGCATGAACATGTCTGTTAGTAATGTTCTGGGTGTTTCCTATTTATAATATGTATGTATTTACAAAAAAAATATAAGTATGTTTAACCGGTGTTTAGTACCCATAATACAGGCTTCACGCTTAACTTGGGGCTAGATGGCGCTGTGTGAATGTCAGTGGTACACTCAAAGAGTGAAGCACTGACGCTCTAGTATACGTTATCCAAGAATAACTCAATATGAAGTTAGTCTTTAACTCACTTTTGTAGTTTTTGTTTGGTACTTTGGTGGTTTTTTATGTATAATATGTAAGTTTTTATGAAAAAAATGTATATAAGTATGTTTATCCGTTGTTTAGACCCATAATACAGGCTTCACGCTTAACTTGGGGCTAGATGGCGCTGTGTGAATGTCAGTGGATATTTATTTATTTATAATATTCAAAAATTTAATTCCTAATGTAGAGCCTTAGCAGCTCGCTTATCTTCATGAGATGTTAATGTAAAAGCCTCTCTTTGTACTTTGTATTCCTTATCAAACCCCTATTTATGCGTAATGTCTACGCAATATTAAAACCTGAAGCAAGTATATAATTTCAATGCACGATCCAAAGCTGGAATAAGGGAGAAATGCTAAGATTAAAAAGTATTTCTACCATCCTGCATGGATGTATTAGTAGGAGTAATTAAATTCTTGCACAGCCAACCGACGACGGCGGATTCCATTATCAGGAGTGCCCTACAAATAATATAAAACAACTCTTCATCGAGGTCAAAATGGATTTTAAATCAACACACGCGACGTTATTGTTTTACGATGGCATAATTCGACGCATCCGGACATAAATTGAATAAATGATTTTTAGCTTGATTAGAAAACTCAGTAAACTAGCTACGATTTTTATTACTAAACATAATTATATTGAGCATAAATGTGGAACGAACTTCCACTGGATACATTTCCAGAAGTATACGACCTGGCGTCCTTCAAAAACAGAGCGAACACGCTTTTAAAGTGCCATCAACACATTTCTGGGACCTGAGGTCTTGCAAATGTTCATTCATGGGCGGCGGTGTCACATACCATCAGGTGAACCGTATGCTAGTTTGACTCCTGTTCAATAAAAAAAATACGTGGTAGTAAATGAGATCACCGTGCGTTGTTGTTAGTCCTGAGTTCCTAGAAAAGCGTTTTTTGCCCTTACAGAAAATGACGACCCATTTGGAGTTGTGGTTGAGACGTCGACTGCAACACCAAGGGTTCCGGGTTCGATCCCGGGCAGTACAAACATTTGTGTGCATGAACATGTATGTTTGTAATGGTCTGGTGTTTCTATGATATGTGTGTATTTACAAAAAAAATATGATATATTTAACCGTTGTTTAGTATAAATAATACAAGCTTCACGCTTAACTTGGGGCTAGATGGCGCTGTGTGAATGTCAGTGGGTAGTTATTTATTTATTAATATATTGCATATACTCCAAACTGGAGATCGCGTATCGGTAAGCGTACGTAGGACGCCCTCCGGCCCGATGGACCAACGCCTTGCGAAAGGTCGCTGTTGAAGGCTGGATGAGAAAAGCGGAGGACCGGGATATCTGGCGCAAAATGGGGGAGACTATGTCCAGTGTGGACTGCGATAGGTTGAATAGACTCCAAACTACACATGCATGCCGCAGCAGTGCAAAAGGGCAATAGCTCAGTGTAACATACACTCAAAGAGTGAAGCACTGATGCTCTAGTATACGTTATCGAAGAATAACTCAATATGAAGTTAAAGTCCTTAACTCACTTTTGTAGTTTTTTTTTTGGTACAAAAACCTAAGTAAGTTTACGAAAGTGAACAGTGGCTTAGTGAACTATGAAAACTGCTTGGCGATTAAGTAAACAACGAATTAGTTGCCTCTGGTTTATCATAGTTCCCAAGTTGGTGTTCATTTAAATAAA
>PQWD01001816.1:3365-20377 GCA_019425675.1 Leucinodes orbonalis | reverse complement strand
TTAGGGTAGGCTCCCCAGACAACGCTGATGATAACAACCTGCCGAAATACACACCTGGTTTCACGTATCTGGAAATTGTTTCGGCGTTATCACACTATCAGTGATAATGCGCCGCGCGTTGATAGCGCAGCGTGATTTTAATTGTAGCAATCATTTAGTTAACACGTACAATTTCAAATATATATTTATGTGAAGCAAATTTCAAACATATACAAACAAGAGCGTCGATGGCTCGATGGTGTGAACTGTTCCGATCTGGAGGACGCAGGTTCAAATCCCGCCACATACCAATGTGTTTTCGAAATTATATGTACGTTATCCGACGCTCTTACGGTAAAGGAAAACATCGTGAGGAAACCTGGAGGCTAACCGCCATCTCCTAAAACAGTATTACCGTAATTCTACTTCGCCTTTTCTGGTACAAAAATGGTCACGCCTGTGAGGAGATTCAAGGGTTGTGCATGAAATCGGCCAATCGCTTGGTCCGCGTGGATGACTACGGCCTATACACCTTTTACGGGCAGGCTCGTGCATCTTGGTGGGGACGTATAATGGGTGAATACTACTTATTAAATCATCATTTTCTTGCCCTTATCCTATTGTTTGGGGTCGGCGCAGCAAGTCTTTTTTTTCGTACGTCTCTATCAACTGTGCCATCCACACAAACCTCCTTCACACTCATTTCCATCTTTACACAATCCATCCATCTTTTCTTTGGGCTTCCTCTGTTTCGCATCCATCCACATGCAGATTTAACACTCTCTTCGTATTGTCATCTTGGGTATGCTTTTGTTGGTAATGGGAATCTACCATGCGAGAAAAGGACTAAAAGGGAAATGGGTAAGAATTGGGTTTAAGGATACCAATGTATTGGTAGAGTCGGGATGAGGCACCAGTAGCTCGGAAAGCCGAATTAAAAAATATATGTTATTTATTTATAAAAAGTTGTTACAATATTTTTTATCATCATCATCATCATCATCAGCTCATTAAACGTCCCCACCGAGGGGCACGAGCCTATCCGTATAGGGTGATTAGCCTTTAGCGTCCACGCGGGCCTAAGAGCGGATTGGACGACTTCACCACACAACCTTCGAATCTCTTCGCAGGCGTGCATGAAAGATTTCCTCACGATGTTTTCTTCACCGTAAGAGCGTCGGATTCGTACATATATTTTTCGAAAATTCGAAAATACATTGGTACGTGTCGGGATTTGAACCTCAGCCCTCCCGGTAGGAAGGCGACAGTCCACACCACTGAGCCACCGACGCTTTTTTATCAAATCCCGTACAAATAACCATGTCTGTTTGTCTATTGTTTCTATGTTTATTATGTTTGTATTTACTTAAAAACACCTGTCTCTCCGTTATTTAGTACCCATAGTCAAGCTCATCGCTTAAATTAAGGCGCTGTGAGGATGCTAGTATCCTTTTTTCCATTTATGGTACGGATGGCCTTAACAAATTTACCTGGCAAGACGCGGCCGCAGATGGCTCTCAGGCAAGGTTAAGAATTGTCTGTTTGTTCTGGCTAATCTCGAAGGGATGATCCGATTATGACGGGACTTTAACTTACTAGTTTGAGTGAGTAGAGTTGAGAGAAATCGACGCAGACGAAAAAGCGGGCACAGCTTGTGCTGATCGAGAAATTCAATGGCCTTATCTTAATGACACAAGGGGAAAAGGTAGACGAGGAATCAGTTAATAGAATTTTGATAAAGTATTCAATTTGGTAATTAAAAAAATCAAAAGATGGTTCCTTTTGTTACATTTGTCGAGGGCGATATTATCAAAATATTATTGGTCGCTACGCTCATTTTAAACGACGTTCTCTAGAAAAAAATAAAATTGTAAATATTATTAGAGTTATTACATGTTTCTTTATTTTCTCATTTTGAACATTACATGTTTTTCACGCCCGACGGTCCGTGGACTTGAGAAAGGTCACTGATGGAGGGTGGATTAGAAAAAATGCCAGATGACCAGAATGTAGACTGGGATGAGTTGAATCTATTTAAGAATATCGACGTCACAAGCTAGTAATATCATTCGAGTATTCATATTATCTTAGTATACTCGGTACTGAGTCGTCTAGGTAGGTACCACCGCAGTGCCAGATACCGTCCCGTGAGACAGGAGTACTGTTCACTTTTGTGTTAACGGACGAGGGCACTGTAGCAAGTGAAATTACTGGGTATGTGAGACCTAACATCTGTTGTCTCGGGTGACGGGCGCAGTGAGGCATTGACGGAGGAATTAATACGCACTGTCACTGCAAGTTCACTGCTCACCTATGACGCGTCAAGGCGTCATCACCACCATCAGGTGAGCGTCTTTACCGACCTGTTCATTTCGTAACAAACAAAAGTTACATCATAATATTAATAACTATTAAATTAGTGTCAAAATCATTACACCATAAAAAGTCCACAGCTGAACGACGTCCCTTAATGATTTCCACGTGGCGCCTCTAGCAGTTGACATCCATCTGCTACCCGCCACCTAAACCAGGTCATCCGTCCATCTGGTTCGGGGTTGACCCACGCTTCGTTTCTCGTTACGTGAACGCACTCAAGAGATAAAAGTGGATATACGTTTGTTTTAATACCAATTTAGGAATAATATATAACGGAGATATAATGATAATTAGAGCGTCGGTGGCTCGTGGGTGGACTGTCGCCTTCCTACCGGGAGGCTGAGTTCGAAATCGCCGACACAGTACCTAATGTATTTTCGAATTTTCGAAACATCATGTACGTTATCCGAGGCCTCTTACGGTGAAGGAAAACTATCGTGAGGAACCCTTCATGCACGCCTGCAAGAGCTTCGAAGGTGTGGTGAAGTCGTCCAATCCGGCACTGGCCCGCGTGACGACTAAGGCCTAATCCCCTATACAGGTAGGCTTGTGCCCCTCGGTGGGGACGTTTAATGAGCTGATGATGACTGTTTTTTTTTTTCAAAATAAAGTATATTACCATATGCACTATTATGCAATTCTAAAAAGTAATGGAATGAAGCAGACATCCAGGAAAACACCAAACTCATGTTATTAACTATACCTATGAACTAAGACAAGGCAATTACTACAATGTCCGACAGGCGACAGCTCACTGCGACGGCTCTGTACACAATTAAATAAATTATTATCCGAGCGCAGCAGCAAGGCGGTCGCATTTCTCTCGCAATAAATTAACGAGGATTGACCGCGGCCTGGGCACCATTTTTTCTAATATTAAAATGGGCTAATAAAGAATGAAAGAAAGAAAAATAATAAAAGATCGTAATTGTGTCTCAACAGTAAAATTTCATAATAAAAACGTCTTCACTGAGAAGCATGAGCGTACCCGTAAAGGGTGTATAGGCCTTAGTCATCCACGCGGCTCCACTGCAATTTGGACGACTTCACGCACAACCTTTGAATCTGTTGGTAAGCGTGCACAGGTTTGCTCACGATGTTTTCCTTCACCGATTGGCGGTAACGTAATATACATTAAAAAAACGAAGTACCATTGGATGTGGCGGGATTCGAACCTGAGCTCTCCAGATCGGGAGGCAATAGTCCACACCAATGTGCAACCGACGCTCTCCTGTTTTATGGTTGCTGGCCAGAACTGCTTCTGTCGCGGTCAGGCGTATCACTTACCATCAGGTGAGTGCACTGACCGTCCCGTTCATTCATGATATAAAAAGGTATTAAAAACTCTTGCCGCCTTTAGCGAGAACATTAATTAAGTGCAGCAACCAAACCAAATAACAGCAATTAATGCAACGTGCGCTCTAATGCGGCGTGTAAACAGCAAAACCGGGCGTTATGCAGAAATTCCGTTGCGATATCAGTGCCTCAATTATACAATTTGCTTAAAATTACGACAGCATTCGAACACTTCTTAATCTAACTGTATTGATAACATATGTATTCCGCCGGTCCAATAATAGTTAAAACGTGGTAATTATTATGTAAATGGATTTATTAATGGTGTTACGAAATTAAAACCCTACAAAACCACAGAGCCTTCGGTGGCACATTGGTGTGGACTATTGCCGTCCGATCTGGAGAGCTCAGGTTCGAATCCCGCCACATACCAATGTGTTTTCGATTTTTTTAAAGTATATGTACGTTATCCGCTCTAACGGTGAAGGAAAACATCGTGAGCAACCTGGGCACTGGTTGATACTACAACAGATCAAGGTTGTGCGTGAAGTCGTCCAAATTGCAGTGGAGCCGCGTGGATGACTAAGGCCTATACACCCTTTACGGGTACGCTCATGCTTCTCAGTGAAGACGTTTTTATTATGAAATTTTACTGTTGAGACACAATTACGATCTGTTATTATTTTTCTTTCTTTCATTCTTTAAATTTACCCATTAATTTTAATATTGGAAAAACACATAAAGGGTGCCCAGCGCGCGCGGTACACAAGTTCGTTGAATTTATTGCGGAGAGAAATGCGACCACCCTGTGCTTGCTGCGCATCGGAAATAATTAATTGAAGGAGTCGAACAACTGACAGTTATTATTCTCCGTCAATGCTGCACTGCGCCCATCACCCGAGACAACAGATGTTAGGTCTCTCATACCCAGTAATTTCACTTGCTACAGTAGCAAAGAAGCACAAGCGTAAGACGAGTGACGGGATTATAGCAAATTAAGGTCCCATAGATAAGGAAAGTGTAAAGATAAGGTCCCATAGAGGTAATATTAAATTTCTTTATGGGAAATTGACGTGATGACATCCGTATGTGTTAATTATTAGTCACATTTTGTCGATAAATGTATGCAATGATATCCGATTTCGTGGTAATGATAATATTATCAAATCAAGACTCGTATTTTGTTTTCATAATATCACCTAAGTAACATTTCTGTAATTGGCCGCCAACCAAAATGTTGTATAATGCATTATTTATGTAATAAACTGGGAAGTTTCCTATTACTACTACATTTTATTTAATTAACTTATCAGTAAGACACCATTACGTCATTTTACAATCCAACTATCAGTTTGGTATTCCGTTTCTACTTTAATGTTGATGGTTAAACAAAATAATAAAACAAATTAAATAAATATCCACTGACATTCACACTGCGCCATCTAGCTCCAAGTTAAGTATGAAGCATCTAGTATGGGTACTAAACAACGGGTAAACATACATACGTATATATATATTTTTGTTAATAAATACATATAAAACAGCCAGACCAAAACAAACAGACATGTTCATGCACACAAATGTTAGTGCTGCCCGGGGATCGAACCCAGAACCCTTGGTATAATAGCCGACGCCTCAACCGTTACACCCCATGGGCCGTCAATTATTATATATAATTATATCCATGAATAATACATACCGTCGCTCCGTATCAGTAAAAAAGGTTATATTATTATCTATTGAGGTCGCCGTGAGTCTGCGGTTAAATGAAACGCATTCAAGTTTATTTGTTTTGTTTTCGTTTGCCCTTTATATCTCAATGACATGACTTAATACTTAGTTAACAAGATGTCATGATAGTTCGACAGTTTTGTTTTTTTAAGGTTATCAAGTGAACGTGACGGTGAGTTCGCTTACCTGGTCATAAGTGATACGACTGACCATAACTAAAGTGATTTAAAAATAGTATGTAATATCTTGACTGTTTCGTTACGTTAGATCATTAACTAAATATTTACCTCCGAGGCGGTAGCAAAACAGCGAACATGTTAACGATATGACCTGGCATCTTTCAAAGAGAGTGTATTCTTATATAAAGGGCCGGCAGCGCATCCCTGCGACCTCAGCTGTTGCAAATGTCCATGGGCGGCGGTGACACTTTCCATCAGGTGAACCGCACGCTCGTTTGCCTCCCTATGTTATAAAAAAAAATGTTTACTGAATCCTATAATTTATTGAAGTAAGGGTCGATAGTGTTAGGCCGTGTAGATTCAAAAGCTTGGCTCTATATGAGATCTGATATATTTTTACAGCACATACGAGTATCTCTCATATCCGGTAATTTTACTAGCTACAGTGGTCTCATCTCAACACAGAAGTACAAAAATATTCCTGATAACCTCTTGGTCATTAAAATCTCAAGATATGAAAAATCTGTGATATCTTACATACCTTTTTGTTTATTAAATATATGAGTATACGAAATGCTTCTATTATAACCGTTTTTTTTTGTGATTGCGAACTAATCCCTTAACTCTATTAGGCTGCATCGTTATAATATTGTATTTGTATAGAGAGGAGAGAAATCAGACACTTAACAAATAAGGTCATTAACACTAATTGTTGTACCACGAACAAAATAATTGTCATCAAGCAAAGCTAAGTTATCTGTTTCCAAATGACAGTTTTGGATATATAATGTACTTTTAAAATTCATATTTCAATTAAAATAATCTTATATCTTAAGGTGAAGGAAAATATCGTTAGAAAACCTGAGCACGCCTGCAAAGAGATTCAAAGGTTGTGCGTGTTGTCGTCCAACCAGCACTGGGCCCGCGTGGACGACTAAGGCCTGATCACCCTATACGGGTAGGCTCGTGCCCCTCGGTGGGGACGTTTAATGAACTGATGATGATGAATCTTATGTCAGTTCAGTATTGTTTTCATATCGAGTAGTCACACTTGTTGCGCGTAAAAATTGCTGCTACATGTTTATTTTTGCTACAATCTTGAATCAATCTACAACCATTTTACCCTTAAAACTCACCTCATTGTGCTACCATCATCATCAACTCATTAAACGTCCCCACCGAGGGGCACGAGCCTACCCGTATAGGGTGATTAGGCCTTAGTCGTCCACGCGGGCCCAGTGCGGATTGGACGACTTCACACACAACCTTCGAATCTACATACATTTTCGACAAATCAAAAATACATTGGTTGGTACGTGTCGGGATTTCAACCTCAGCCCTCCCGGTAGGAAGGCGACAGTCCACATTATTGTGCTACTGTTCCCGGTATATGAAGAGTGATGCCCTGTTATGTATTATTTATATGAAATTATATTTTACAAATGACTAAGTACCTACTCGTAGGTACATAATCAAACACCTATCATAATGTTAAACTATTTTTACAATAGGCATGATGACTGGGTCGTGGAATCGTAAGAACTATTTTATATTATTACAAATCTGGGTTCAAAATAACGATGTGCTTACTCTCAGCTCGAAAACTCATGTTTTATGAATTTTATTAGTCTTCAAAGATGGGTGGGCAAGTCTATTTTTAAAGTACATTAATTGTCAAAAAATTGTAAACAAAAGGATAACACATACAACTTAAAGCAATTTTTGTTTTTATACCATTTGAATACACGCAACATTGAATATAGTTGTAGTACAAAATTCACAAACTATGCATACGAATTACTGAGGCGTGACGTCATAACTAGGTAGCCATTTGTATGAAGCGTTTTTAGGAAAGTCCATTATTGTGTTTTTAGAATTGAAAAATCTCTGTGAGTTTTAATGTTAACGGAGTAATTTTTTTAACAATGTTCCTAATATAATGCGGTCCATGGATATAATAGCAGAAATAAAAATGTCTTCATCCCTATTTATGCGTTTAGATATCCCAGCTCAATTGTATTTCATTATTACGTATGAGTATATAAATCAATAATTTTTCATTTAAATAATGTTGTCCCACTTTCCTAATACGATTTTAAATTTAAACCCTGGTGTTTGAATTATAAGACAAATTTTTTTCAGTCACAGAATTAGGCATTTCTTTATTTGTAGGTAGACTCGATTTCGAGTCCTCGATACCACTGCAGTACCAAATAGTACTAAGTAAAGCGTTAGCTAGCAACATAACCGGGTTTAACGCTCGTATTCTGGAACGAGACTCAAGCGTTGATCTTCACTTACGTAGAGTGAGAAAGGGATAACGCTATACACGATACGATAAGTAGCACCATCCCTTTCTAACTCAATTTCAGTAAATATCAACGTTGAGTCTCGTTCTAGAATACGGGCCTAAGAGATCTAACATTGTTTGTCTCGAGCAATGTGGTGTTAATTGTTAATAACAACTTTATACAATTATTGGTTTTCTTCTATACTGCTTTGTCATGGTCAGGCTTATCACTTACCATTATAACATACAAAAACTTGTAATCATCGGTAATATGCCTATTGATATTTTAGGCGTATCCATTCCTTCCTGGATATCCTGCGTAAGAAAACACAAACTACATATCACTAGTACATAAAAACAGAACACACATAATAACAGTCTCTGCTTTGCCTTGAAATAAAAACCCATTCTGTACCAATAGTCTTAAATTGTAAAACCGCGTAGGTTAATTTTTATTTTTTTCGTCTTGATGTTTTTGTTACCATTGCTTCTAACCGGTATTATGGATAGACCACACTATTTATCATCATTAGCCTATATCGGTCCACTGCATAAAACAGGCTTTTCGCAAAGCAAAGCCATAACTTGGATAGCCATCATCAGTATGTATCAGTATAATGAATCTAGTTTTAATCATTAAGCTATGGAAGAGTGGCTTTTTCCAACAAAAGTGCTTCAGTACCTAATGGAGGAGGTCAACACATCTGTCTTTTCGGACACTTAGTTGATTCAGCCTGCAATATGTTACCAAACTGAAAAAAAATCGAACAAAGTGACTTTCACTATGCGGTTTTTACGTATGATTCGAATTCACGATCGCCAGATCTAGCAACAGTTTAAACCTACGCTCAGACCACTAGCCCTCTTTAACCTGCGACCTTTCGCAAGTCGTCGGTCCATCGGGCCGGAGTGCGTCCTACGCTACGCTTGCCAAGACACGATTTCCACTCCAGAACTCATCTGCTCCAACGGCCATCGGGTCTGCGACATACGAGACCTGATTAATCAGTTTGTTATCTCTGAAAAAACATCTATAAAATTGCCGATTATTACTTACGAGGTTTCACAACTCGACGACATCAAAAACTCGCGTAAAACGCGCTCAACGAAGCGTTACTGCACAAATGCATTCCGGTTAACAAAAGTGAAACAGCAAACGATGCACAAGTGAGCCGAGTGTAGAAAACGCAACGGCTGATTTTAAATGCATGCAATCGCAATGTTTTACGAATTACATAGCTTGTAGAGCGTCGATGGCTCAATGGTGTGAACTGATGCCTTCCGATCGGGAGGGGGCAGGTTCAAATCCCGCCACGTACCAATGTGTTTTCGAATTTTCGAAATTACATTTACTATCCGGCGCTCTTACGGTGAAGAAAAATATTGTGAAGAAACCTGCGCACGCCTGCGAAGAGATTCAAAGGATGTGCGTGATGTCGGCCAATCCAGGACGACTAAGGCATATACACTCTATACGGGTAGGCTCGTGCCACTTGGTGGGGACGTGTTATGAGCTGTTGATGGTGGTGATGATGATGAGTAACCAACCCACTAGTTTAGATGGCATAGTGTCAATAGAACTGACTACAAGTATTTTGGATCGCGTATTACTTGTCTTGTATAACGTTTCAAATGAGGCAGGAACGTATAAACATACATATGTTTACTTTTTAAATACAGAATTACATGGAAACACCCAACCAATACAAACAGAAATGTTCATGCACAAATATTTGTATTGCCCGGGGATCAAACCAGGATCCCTTCGTGTAGTAGTCGTCGACTCGACCAATAGGTCATTGTTTTATTTTAAAATTACCAGAATTTCATTCTATGGGTTTGCGAAAAGATAAAATTATTTAAAACCTGTATAGTACAAGTCATTTAAAGCTAACATAAATATTTTGAAAAATTAAAATATTTCACTTTAAGACATTATTATTTAATTGATATTGTGATATTTTCCATTTACAAATTACCAATTTTTAATAAGCAAAAGTTTTATATTACAACAAACACCAGCGTTCCATTTAAAAAACTATTTATAAACAAGTCAATATTGTACCAGATTCCTACGGCATAGATACGGTAATTCGATTAGCGTGCAGCCGCGGCGCAGTGCGCGTCCCTACGCTCCCAAACACCGGTTTCCCTTTACATAATGAGTGAATCCATTAATTAGTGCGTGCGTAGTGTGTAGAGCGCGCCAGTGCCGCCGCGCGCGCCGACCGGCCCACATGACGCTGTCCCCGCACGCGCCCGAGCGTGCGCACATCGAAATCGTAGAGCCCGACCCCGACGACTGCTCCAGCCCACTCCCGCCAGAGGGCAACGTCAAACTACGCAACTACCGTCTCCTCAACGAAACCCTCCGAGCGTACACACCAACCGGCGATATCAACACTTCCCCCAGCAAAGGAAAACTCGTCTCCAAGTTCGAAGTGTGCTCAGCGATTTCACCGCCCCGCTCAAAAATACTGGAACTCCTCCGACCAGAAGACCCCGGGCGGGAGGCGTTAGAAGCTATAGTCAAACCTGCGCCCCGTCGTGGCCTCGCCAGACCTTTGGATGACGACACCAAACGGTTCTTGCAGAGAGCGTTGCTGTCGCCTAGTCCGTTTTCGGCAGCTGTCACTCCCGAACCGTCGGCAGTTCCAGACGAACAAATTGAGAAAACTGAAAGAGTAGAACCCCCTAAAAGGCGAGATATCACGTCAGAAAGATCTCTTGCGGACGAGTTGCGGGAAGCGGAGGAGGATGAACGCTCCGGAGTGGACATTAGGCGTGACATCCTTAGGGAATTTCGGAAGCGTGGTGGTGGAGTGAAAGAGGCAGTGGAGCGGGAGAGGCTGGGGAAACTGGCACTCTCTGTGGAGGAGGACGAGGAGGAGACCGACGACGGGTTGACGGCGGCGGCGCGTAAGCTGGACGCGCTGCTGGCGGAGTCGCGAGACCTGCACGAGGAGCTGGCCGGCATCCAGGAGGACATCCAGGTGCTGGCAAGGCGCGTGACCCGCCGCGACCCCTGACGCGTTCGTACCGTTGGTAGCGACTTCGCACCACGCACACGCTTTTGAGCACCCTTTCTTATGCACAGGGATATTATGGGTGTTAGTCTTCGTCTTTCGGAATTGAACCAAACTCACTTACCCGTGGTGTGTATTTTGCACATCGCAAGAACTAGGCTAGGCTCTTTGAACAAATTAAGGTTGAGTTATGTAGGTCGAAGTTAGGTGAAGCTATTTCAAGGGTTCCGGGTTCGATCCCCGGGCAGTACAAACATTTGTGTGCATGAACATGTCAGTTTGGAATGGTGTGGGTGTTTTATGTAAAATATGTATGTATATACAAAAAACATGTATATAAGTATGTTTATCCGTTGTTTAGTACCCATAATACAGGCTTCACGCGTAACTTGGGGCTAGATGGCGCTGTGTGAATGTCTGTGGATATTTATTTATTTATATTTTATATATTGTGCGGTAAGCAGTAAAACTTACAGTAACATCCATATAACGTGGCTCTATAGCCACGTTATATGGATGTTAATAGTAGCTATCTACTATTTATTGGTATTCAACCCATTAACCGCCAGAATGCTCCACATGTGTCACAAGGGGTAAATCGACAGTTGTCTGTTGTGGCGGAACTGCTGTTTGCATTACAACTGGACAAAAAATACTAATAATGATTATGCAAGAAATTGCAGTTTCTTAGACTACAAACCGGTCGACCTAGTATTTTATTATTGGACCTGTTAAAACGATCGTTTGTATTGCAGTTGTGTCTGACGATGTATTGTAATAATTTAGAAGTCAGCTTATATACCGAGAGTTCCGGGTTCGATCCCTCGGTACAAATATTTGTGTGCATGAATGAATATGATAATGATAGACTCGATGCTGAGTCGTCTAGGTAGGTACCACCGTAGTGCCAGATATCGTCTCAGGAAACACGAGTGTTATGCACTTTTGTGTATCGGGATGAGAGCACTGTAGCTAGTGACCGGATTACCGGGTATAAGAGACTTAACATCTGTTGTCTCGGGTGACGGGCGCAGTGCGGCATTGATGGAGAATAATAACTGTCTATCAGTTGTAGGTCTCCTTTAATGCCGCTCTGTCATGGTCTGGCGTATCACTTACCAAAAGGTGAACGTCCAGACCGTCCTGTACACTTATAACATAAAAAAAATGTACATATTTAATTTGATCCTCCAATTACGCTTGTTTTAAAATGCGATAATAGTCGTCTTTGGCTCTCAATTGTAAAGTTTTGCGTCTTATTCGTCTTGTTTTATGGTAAATTTTAATTGAAATTCCTTTGACTATTTATTTACCATTTTAAAAAATTATACCGGAATACCAAATTATCATTGTAAAGTATTGTAATGTCAAGGAAGTAAGAAAAATTGAGGCCCTGAATGTTTGTTTAGTTTCTGGCTAGGTGGCGCTGGGAGTGTCTGGGGGTATAAATAACTATTGGGTCCTGATCTTAGATAAATAATAAACTAGATGCGCAATGACTAAGAAATATCAACCAAAAAATGTCCGAGCCGCTTGACACATACGTTGACTTATTGTTATATTTATGACATAAAATTATTTATTAAAATTTTGACCTTAAGTCGTCATTACTATAGGTACAAAATCATAAGCACGAGCATACTACTATATCACTGTGACATGTAGCGAGCGAAAAATTTGCCCAACTGACGTGATTGTTAGACTTTTGCCGCGGACACTTTTGTGCATATAATTAATTTATTGTTTATCTAAAGTCCTGATTAATATTGGTGTTATCAAGGATGTTGACGTATTTGATGTTAATGACACATATCGTGACCGGTGCACTCCCTCCGTATCGCACGCTTAGTACGTTTGCAATGCAATAACTAAATAATCGTAGAGGGTTCACGTTGTATTTCTGGTTTTTCGGACCGTTACTGGGATGGTAACATGGTTTTTCTCTCTCAATATGCTAGATGAATAGTGTAGTATTTATTTAAGCATATATTTACAAGATGGTAGGCATCAGTACAGTGACCGTGTAATAGGACTGTTATGCACTTCTGTGTTTCAAGATAAGTGACTGTAGCTAGTAAAATTACTGGGCTTAAGAGTCCTAACATCTGTTGTCTCTGGTAACGGGCGCAGTGCTTTGTTAATATTTTCTTTTTCTTACTATCTATTGTATATCTGTTAGTTATTGGTTCCCTTCAACACTGTAATTGTTATAAAAAGACGTTAAACTTACTATCAGCTACTGGTTGTCTTGTTCACTTTACAATATAAGAAGATACATACGTTTTTAGGGTACCGTAGCCAAATGGCAAAACAACGGAAGCCTTATAGATTAGTCAAGTCTGTCTGTCTGCCCTTCCATATGTCACACAATTTTTTCTCCGAAACTATGAGCACCACACTTTTCATACTTATTTACTATTTCTTTTACAAGAAAAGTCTGTAAGTGTCCTGTTTTCATAGACCACAACAACAAGTCATAAGTATCTAATGAAGATGAAAAGACGAGTATTACTTTTCCTCATAAATAGGTATTGTATTTCGCTCTATTTTCAGCGCCACTTCTGTATGCCGCCTAATATCTATAAATCTGTCGGTTAATATATCTTCCTATTTGATTGGACTAATTGGTGAGCCGCGTCGCAACTTTCACCGTATTTTTTATAGCCTACGATACGAATTATGGTGCAACAAGTGATTTGTGAATGAGGAAACTGTTTGTCCGTCGATCCAGATCGAATTTAAGTTGTTTAATGATGCACACGAAATAGTGGACTTGCCATGTGACATTGACCATTTTAGTGGCGCAAAAATAACTTGCCCACACTGCAGTTACGAATCAACGCTATCGGTGGTGGTATTGACCTATTGATAAATTAAAATCGAATCGACACGAATATCGCTAAGTGTATTTTATTGACATTTACAAAAAGTGATAGTTAAGCTATTGCTTCTAATACGAATAAAAGACACTTTTCATATTTGAAGCAATGTCTGGCAAACATGTCCAAGCAATATGCATGAAGACTACTGGAAATACCATTAAATTTAGTACTTATACGTATAATTATGTTTCTTTAGATACTCGTTTTTCGAAATAACTTAAACTTGGTCTTTGACACGTTTACCGGACAAGATGGCTTATATTAATTTAATGCACTTAATATAATTTCACAAAACTGCATGATACATTTGTTGATATTACTTGTAATAAGACAGCTTAGATAATGTGTTTTGTACACACAGTACGATCTTACTTCGAGATATCAATATCGTTTAATCAGTGCTGTTATAATAGCATAATTTGTGTATTTATATTACCGACGTAATTTTTATTTTGGCTAATTTTCATCATTCTCTTAACCTCATCCCATCACTTGGGGTCGTCGCTGTCTTTTTCTTCTATACGTCTATGCTGTGTCATCGATACAAACCCCCTTAACACTCATATCCAGCTTTATACAATCAATCCATATTTTCTCTGCTTTCCCCTATGTATGCATCCATCTACGTGCAGATTTAACACTCGCTTCGTAATCTGTCGTTCGTTACTACTATTCGTCCCTCCTTATGACATGTTTCATAAAGCACGTAAGGCTGTTGATCCCGGCTACTTTCTATCATAATCACTAAAATGTAAATATCATAAACTATAATTTACATTTTGCCAACTTCAACTTCATGTTAAAACACATATTTGCCCCTCTTTTTATTGTTAAACTGTAGTGTTTTACTTGCCTTCATACATCCCGTATTCTTCAGATATCCCGTTCCTCCGCTTTCATCATCCAGCTTCCCCCAGCGACTTTTCGCAAATCTTCATTCCATCATGTCGGAAGGCGTCCCACGCAACGCTTACCAAGACGCGGTCTACAATCCGTAACTCGTCTGCTCCAACGACCATCGGTTCTACAACGTACGTGACCCACCCTTTGCCACTTTTAATTGCTAATCTGAGTCGGTAGCTTTAGTTCTCTTATGGTTTCTGTTATAAAGTATAAAGTTCTATTAGACCCCGAGCATATCACATTCTATTATACGTTAAGTGAATTTTAAAACTTGTGTGTAATATTTTTTATATTATTTAAGTATTTTCTCATATCTACCTATCTTCATCTGAAGAATGTTATATATTTATTATATGTATTTATGTTTGTAGACGGAGTGCGCGCGCGCTGGCCGGTGTGCAGCGGCTGCGCGCGCGCTGGCGGCGGAGTCGGTCGCGCTGCGGTACCTGGACGACGTGGTGGCGCTGCTGCGGGGGGACGTGGGCGCCGCGCGCCGCGCCCGCGCCTGGCCCTTCGCGCTCGGACGCCGCCAGCCACACAGGAACTACATAGTATAATACACGGTATGTCGCTGAGGGCTCATTTTATACTGGTTTAAGTCATATTAGTGCGTCTAAGCTTCACTGCAACAGAAGCTCATTTTTGATTTATATGTGGTATTAGTTGCAATTCCTTTGCCAAAAATAAAGGAAAGACATCAAGTTTGTGAAGTGTTACAAGCATCTGCTGAGGGGATCATAACAGAATAACACCAAATCGAACATCGCCCGAAAACCTTAAAGGTACCCCGACTAATAGGTAGCAAAGCCTCACTGAATATGACACTGCCAAAATTTGGTCGACAAAAACGTGTACCAGCAGTTGACAAGAAGATCGCTAAATATTGACAATTAGAGAAATATTCGATACATAAGAAGTAGTCGGCCGCGCTGCAATACCTCGAAGACGTGTTGGCTGCGGGGGGAAGTGGGGGCAGCGCGCCCCACCTGCGCCTGGACCTACAGTATGATAGACGGTACTGAATTAACGACTTATTTCATACTGACGACCCATTTGGTGTTGCGGTTGAGAGGTCGGCCGCAACACTAAGGGTTCCGGGTTCGATCCCCGGGCAGTACAAACATTTGTGTGCATGAACATGTCTGTTTGTAATGGTCTGGGTGTTTTCTATGTATAATATGTATGTATTTACAAAAAAATTGTATATATGTATGTTTATCCGTTGTTTAGTACCCATAATACAGGCTTTACGCTTAACTTGGGGCTAGATGGCGCTGTGTGAATGTCAGTAGATATTTATTTATTATTTACTGGTTAATGTAGTGTTAGTAGTGTTTGTTCTTAACTAAAATACCGGTAAACTAAAAGAAAAAATTAATATTTTCCTTCCGAATGATTTTTTGATTGATGATTGAGGATGTTTATAATAAATAAAATAAAATAACTGACATTCAAAACACACGTCCCGTATGGTTGCAAAACTAGCGACTAAACTTGTAGAATGGGTACTTAGACACAGATAAACGTGATGCTCTGTTATTGCTCACAATCAATTTGATATACATACAAAGCCAAATAAATCTTTTTTTGTTACTGTACAACATACATTATATACGTTGCAAACAACCAGATCAATTACTGTCAAACTTCTTTGTGCTATCGTACTGAGACAAATAGAAGTCATAGAACACTACTTCTTCTTACTCGTATCGAATAGCAAAAACAATTTCAATCGTAGAAGCCAAAGCCAGCCACTTGGTGACAATAAAGGCGCTCTGGGTGCCACAGGGTGGGGCGTCATCAAAATCTGCAAGAGAACAGCTACTTGGGCAACCAGGAAATCGAATATGGTGGGCATATCATCGTTTTGGGCGCTCCACAAAGCAGTCCAAACAGGCCGACCCGAAAACCCCATCTGCTAAAAATTGTCCGACTCCGACCTGTCAAAGTCCAAGCCTATTAAAGCTTCCAGGTCGGCTAAGACAATTCTCGCCAGGAGAATGCCTCAAAAAAAAGGCGGACAAAGGATACTGCAAACACCGCCCCGCCCAAAGCTGCAGTCTGTCGATTTTTGGATCTATGGCAACAAGCTCGACACACTTGAGAAACTTTTACGGCTGTTTAATCCTATCTGGCTTGCACGTATTGTGCATGGGGGTGTGCGTAGTGTCTTGTCACAGCCACACATCTACGGATACTCGGGGCCAATACTCTGCTAGTGGGTACAAAAGGTCCAAAGGAGTCGGCTTAGCACTGTTATTTAAGTTCGACATGTCTCTTTAACACAAAATTCCACCGATTTTTTTCTATTTTTTCCTTTTTCTTTTTAATAGAACACTTATTAAACAAA
>PQWD01001815.1:0-13218 GCA_019425675.1 Leucinodes orbonalis | reverse complement strand
TGCTTGTCGTTTGTTTTTTATTTAATTCTGAATGATAGCTACGATTTATTGAGATAAACACAATTTAAAACTATACCATATTTTTTCATTAGTTTTAATACAGATTCTTCCTAATCCAAGCAAGGTAACATTTTAAAAGCTTTTTAGGATCGTTCTTTAAAATGAAAACTATTAAATGAATAACAATGAATTAGGAATCTAAAATAGAGTAATATTAAAGCAATGCATTCAAACGTACTGTTAATAACGTTGTTTACGTAATGTTATTACGAGGTCGCAATCTAATGTATTATATTGCCCGTTCAGCTGACATTTTCATGGACTCTATAAAGCATCTCCAAAAGAACATAATCCCTTATAACTCGAGTAGACCATACAAATCGGATTAAACGCATCGTTATTAAGCCAGACGGCTGCCCACGCCCACGCACCTGTGTCACTTTTTCCGTGCTGCCTACGACTTATGTTGTTCTGTCACAAACATTCTACGCAAAGGCAAATCAGGGCTGGCCAGTGTTTACTGTGACACTTTTCTTGGGAGTCATTACCGCTCACGCCTACGCGCTTAACAACATTCTTTCGACTTTAACTGTTGTTTGCAACACGGTAATGTGCTAACCTAAGTGACCTACGAAACCTACGTAATGTTTTTACACATGAGTTAATGATCTAACTGCCGTGTTTTAACTAAGATTCTTAGACGCTTTAAACTATTATAAATGTCTACTCGGCGTCTTTTAAGTTTGAGTTATAACAACAAACCCATTGTCTAAGTATGCTCGTATGTACGACCCTGAATCTTAAGGTAGATTTGCTAGTAGATTTGCTAAGAATAAAACTTGTCTATTAAAGTTATTTGGCCTTACAACTCCTTCTAGTTCCCCATACCGTATCCCTAAAAAGAATTGAACCATCCAATTTTTGTATTTATCATAAAATATTCAAAGCAACACCTAACTTTATAAGAGTATCTAAGTTGTATGTAAATACCTATGTTTTAGGTTACGCCGAGAAAATGCTTAAATAGTAGACAAAGTCAATTGATCACAATTGTATGCAATTATCGCAATGGTTCATCATCGGATAGGTGATCGAAATGTATCTATAGCCTTTCCGTGCCCGGGAAGCGGTCAAGTGGGCTTAGTCTAGATACTAGCCGGGGCCAAGGAGCCTAAGGCAAACAATTGTTAACAGCAACCGATACACATTGGGCCCACGTAGTGGGTTATTAACCAATCGTCCCTTGGCGTTCTGTGTGGGTATGCATGTGCCTTGCAGAGGAACGTAAATATAGGTGTGAACAAGATCTAAAAGATACTCGAACTTGACAAAAATATGTACAAAAGCACATATTTTCCCGCAGAGTGGATCCAGATCAGTGAGCTATCCTGGCAGCGCCGGCAGTCGCCTGGATCTTTGTTATGTGGCGGAACGGATGCTGGCGTTACATTTACCTGAACGAGATGCACACGCTGAGGCGCAGGCCGCGCACATGCTCGCCAACAAGCATGGCAGCCACTTCATGGTAAGAAGTAATGTTTTTCTTTACTCAATATGTTTGCTATTTAAAATATAGCCTATCTGTTGGTAACAAGGGAAATCTGCCTATGTGTTTTCAAATAGTGGCTGTTATTCTCTTCAATGACCCTTTTATTAAATTTCTTTGAAGAGTGGGATTCTTAGAAATACGCAACGCGTTGCTCCAGGGTAATGTGCTTTCTTTAAGTTGCCTGCTCAATCGTCCACAGTCAATGCTGGGCCATAGGTCTTACTCAAATCCAGATCCTCCATTTTTGTCATCCGACCTCCATCCACGTTTCCTTGGCCATTTTTTTAAATATTCAATAGGCATGACTAATGGGGTTAAGTAAGCCACCAGTAGGTGCGTTTGTGTTTACCAATATCACCTGCTCACGTAGGTACATTTTATAGATAAAGTCATATTAGTTATCTAAGCGTTAGTCTCGGTTTCTTTCGGAACTTGTGCCCCGAAGCCCAGGGTCCGCTTTCCGACATTTTTTCTCCACTTTGCACGATATTAAAGATACGAGTAAGATATAGTCATGTTAGTGTTCTTAAATTACAGTCGAATTTATGATTTTGGTTATTTTCAAAATTATTTGAAAACCTAAGTTTATTTTTCGGAATGACTTATCGCTTTTGGCTACAGGTGGCTTTCACAGCCCATTTAAAAAGTATAGCGAGCCTAATGGTGTCCCAGAGTGGGACGCGAATCTCGTCTTAGGGCGTTGCAGGAGGGGCTAGTTAATCTACTCTTAGCCTTTCACCACAAGTTTTCTGCTGCACGAGACCTCCCCTATTGACTCCAGGCGTTGAACCGATATTACATGGATTACTCTTCCAAATGTTACAGGTGTTCGAAGTTAGCAGTGGCGAAGGCAATGGCGAAGGCCGCGCCGCCCGCAGCGTGTTCGGTCGTGCGCGCTCGCTGGGCTGGGCCGGAGAGCTGGCGCCACCGCTGGAACGCTTGTGCGCCGCTTGCAAACACATCGAAAGTTGGCTAGCATCGCATCCCAAGAATGTCGCCGTTTTACTGGCTTGGTAAGTCTTTGTTCAGATGACAACGATGCCTACGCAAGCATTTGGGTTGGATTAAGATGTCTCATCATGACACCCTAAAGCCCCAAATTCATCTTTTGGAATCCGAGTCAGTCGCGTCTGCTTGTTGAGCATTTAACAAGTGGAGAACGGCTCTAGCGACGCGACAATTCAATTCATTGCACTATGTATAGCCCATTCCTGAATCCTCTCATTTATAATCGCCATTTAGGACAGCCGTTGTTCACTGCTGCTGGGATTGCGTACACTGTGGTACGAATCTGTGGTGACCGACTTAGCGCAACATGAATTGTTATTAGCGTTAGTCAATCAGTTTTATTTAGTAAATGATGATGTTATTATTTATATGTGTGCTTAACAGGGGCAGTAGAGAAAGGCTGGGTGTGCTGGTAGCAGCATACATGCATTACTCTGCGATCTGCGGTGCGCCCGAGCACGCGCTGGACCGCTACGCTATGCGCCGCTATCTTGACGACAGAGTACCCGTCTTCCACCTTCCTTCTAATAAACGGTGAGATTTAGGAAAGATGTGTAGATTGTTCTTAACCTTTGGAAAGAATCTTACCAAAATGTTTAAGCTTAAGCTTTATAGAGCGTTACTTTCGAATCACTCTGTGTCGCTTTGTAAGTCGTTACTATAGATACCAGACTGTTAATTCTACGACTAAGATAAAATTATGCTGCATTATTGATGACTAAAATAGAGACATTAGATCACTAAGATAAAAATAAACTTGATCACTGAGGTAGAGATATGAAACTTAAATATTGCATTTGCAAAGATCAATGTGTATGTGTATAAATATTGATAGACTTGTTATGCATGATTATGGAACAGGATACGCATTAGTCGGTTTTCTATATCGAAGTTCTTGAGCCTTTTAAACTCCAGCGACACTTATATAAGACAGAAACAATACAATTTCTATTGTATCCGACTTCCTGGCGATTAATGGGTTTACTTATACTGTCTACAAACGCCACCTCTAGTGTTGAGCAAGGCATCGCCTATATATGTAAATATATATCACCATATAATTAAAAAGTACTTCGAAATCTAGCCCACGTGCTCAGTGATGCCCAAGTCGAGTGCGTCATGTCACCAAAGTTCTATGCGAGGACACGTTACGTTCAACATACATAAATAGATCACTGGTTAATAAATACAACTTTGAATTACAGGTATATTGACACATTCGCTGGCCTGCTGGCGGGGCAGATCCGCGTAAATGCTGCACCTCTGCACTTGACCCACGTGAGTGTGGCCGGCTCGCTAGCTTCACCCGCGTCGCCTACTATCGCCTTCCTCAAGATATACGAAAACTTAGTATGCGTCTACACCTCTGGTAATACTTCATGCGGTTATTAAAACTATAAAGTTGTTGACCAATGATTTGTTTGTTCTACTACTACTTACTAAATTAATTGTTATTTGGCTACAATCTTACAGTGATACTTGTAGTCTACACCTCTATTTTACACTTACCGATCCGTTTTAAACCGTGGTATTATTCCGATTGGACCAGACAAATCATGCTGAAGCATGGCTCATAAACATATTATCTCATGCATAGTAAATCAATGTAAAATTCTTAATGAGGTCTACGAGTATACATAACCGCATAGTGAAAGTCACTGTGCGATTTCTAAGTTTGGCTAGGACATTAAAGGCTGTATAACCCGATTGTTCGAAAAGATGATTCCGTAATTCGGAGGGCACATTAAGCCATCGGTCCTGGCTACAATGTTAGGATGGGAGAAGTTAGCGACCACCAATTCGCATTGAACTCGCATGGAGGGTTACGGTGCATTCTCCCTATAGCTACACTGTGCGGGGCTTGTTGCTTCATAAAGGCAGATGAGACATGCACGCGGCGCCATCTAACCTCATGTTAAGCGAGGATATTGTATGAATACAATACAAATAAACATGTTTCATTCATACAAATGTTTCTACTTCATGAGGATTGTCCCAAAATCGTTGGTTATTCGAACCCAAAATGTCTCAACAAAGTATTATACTAGGTCGTCAAGAGATTACTCACTTCAAATAAATTTAACTTAACAGCCTTAAATGTCCACTGCTGAACGAAGACATCCCCTAATAAATTCATCTGCTACACGCCACCTTAACCAGGTCATTCGTTTATCTCGTTCCGGCCTACGCTTAGTTTCACGCAGCTCCAGAACCTTTCCGCCAAATCAACCATCGGTTCTACGTCTATGTGCCATGCCCACTGCCACATCAACTTCAAGAAAAGTATTATAATTGTTACTACAGGTCTGTACATGGTGAACGGGGGCGGTTGGACGGTGGGCGTGGGTCGGGTGCCACTGCGCGGCGACGTGGTGGTGCGCGCGTACCGGCGGCCAGCGCATGCGCACGCCACACACCGTCGCCTCGTCTTCGCCTGCCAGTTCCACACGTGCGCTGTCGCCGATCACACGCTCTCCTTCACTAAGCAACAACTGGACCATGCCGCTCATGGTGCGTTGGAAAATGTTGTGTGTCTAGTATCTTAAGGTTATCGTATATTTCGGTCACAACTGGAAGATAAAGTCTGCTATCAACTGCATTGAAATGGAAAATAGTTATGGATCATATTCTATGTTTTATTTATATTACATATTAGTAGCTACGATGTACCTAATGGGAGATCGATTGTAAACTGATTGAAATTACTATTCAGACATATCGTGTACCACTATAATATATGATATATATGTGACTTGAGTATTTTCTATTTTATTCCTTAGAATACGCATTATTTCAGCTGTGCAGGCTACTGCTTGATTAGGCTTCCCCCCAATGGTTCTCAACGTTGAGGAGGACGTTCTGGTATTGGCAGTTTTGGCAGAGATACAGCCTAGTTTAACGCACTCCAAGCTAAATAGGTTGGATTTGATCCCAAAATTCTTAAAAATAATCAAAATGCTAACAACATTCGACGGCCCATTTGGTGATTGTTACGTCGGCTACTAAACCAAGGGATCCGCGGGCAGTACAAACATTTGTTTGCATGAACATGTCTGTTTGTATTGGTCTGGATGATACTATGTATAATATTTATGTATATACAAAAAAATAATAGAAGCATGGTTATCAGTTGTTTAGTTACCATTTTACAGGCTAAAATGCTTAGTTTGGGGCTAGATGGTGCTGTTTCCCACGGCGCCATCGTTGATGCATATATATTTACTAATTTCATTGGTAAAATTAATTGTGGGAGACATTGGGGTTATCGCTATCTCTTGAAACGGTGTTACAATAATATTACATGGTCTTTTCTGGTACAATAATGCTGACGTATCATTATGACAATACTGTTTTAAGAGATTGGGATAGCCCCCTGGCTAGCAGTAATACAAGCTACCAGTTTAACGATATAACTTTATTGTATGGTACAGATCCTTCATTCCCGAGCGACGGTGCTGTAGAGTTAGTGTTCGCGCGGGGCGAAGGCGTGGGCGGGGCCGCTCCAGCGCCGACGCCCGCGGCTCCTTTGCGAGCGGCGCCCGACGCACTCGCCCGAGCCGACAGCCTTGACCATCTGCGACCACTCTCAACTCTCACCGATGAAGATCCTGGTAAGTTTTCAATCTCACTAGGTGGTTTTCAATCTTACTAGGTGGTAGATGGCTCAATGGTGTAAACTGCTGTCTTCCGATCGGGAGGGTGCAGGTTCAAATCCAGCCAATGTGTTTTCAAATTTTCGAAATGATATGTACGTTATCCAACGCTCATAAGGAAAACATCGTGAGGAAACCTGTGCAAATCTACGAAGAGATTTAAAGGTTGTGCGTGAAGTCGAACAATCCACACTTCGTACTCAGTCGATTAGGTATACGCAGTGCCAGATATCGTCTCGCAAAATAGGAGTGTTATGCACTTTTGTGTTTTGGAATGAGTGCACTGTAGCTAGTCAGTTTTTCTAGATATAAGAGTCTCAGATGACAATAGCAGGGTATGATTTAAGGAGAATAATAACTATCTATCAGTCATGGGTTTCTTAACGCTGATCTGTCTAGATTGTGTGAATGTTAGTAGCAAACAAGCTTTAATAAATACAATTGTTAAAGGTATCTTAAAGAAAATATTTCAATCAAGACCTACGTTGTAATGTCAACCTGATATACGTATTTTAAGAGTGATGGAGCTATACTTCACCTCCAATTGTTTGCCATACCCGAAAAGGGTCACGTTGTAAGTACCATACTAAAACTTAAGAACCTTTGTACACGTAGTTGCAAAAAAACATTTGAATTTAAATTTGAATGGGCCGACTCGACCGTAAAGGGATAGATACCAGGACCTCACAGAAAAGTGACTTGAAACAACTCTTTGGTTTAGGTTTCGGCGAGTAAATGAGGTACCGGAGACCCAAAAACAGCCATAGCTGTTCCTATATTTCCTTTCTCTCTCTCTTCAACCTATTGCAGTCCACTGCTAGACATAGGTCTCCTCCATTTTGTGCCAGATAGCCCAGTCCTCCGCTTTTCTCGTCCAGCCACCAACAGCAACTTATCGCCAGTTATCGATCCATCGGGCCGGACGGCGTCCTACACTACGCTTGCCAAGTCGCGGTCTCTACTCCAGAACTTGTCTGATCCAACGGCCATCGGTTCTGTGACATACGTGACTGGCCCACTGCCACTTGAACTTGCTGCTCCGAGGAGCTATGTCGGTTACTTTAGTTCTCTTACGCAGTCAGTATCCATGTCTCGGGTACGACGCATTACTTAAACACTTTTGACTATAAGCATTACGGAATCGACGACGTGAAGACCTGACGTAAATTGCCAAATGCCGCCCAGCCCTGAATCCACCTACTAGCTTCCCTCTCGAAATTGAGCCGGCCAAGTTGGATAGTTTGGCCCATGTAAATGTATTCATGTACAACCTTGAGAAGGACGCCATTGACATATACTGGTTGTGGCATGATATGGTCATTGAACATGACCTTCGTCCAGTTCTTTCGACTGTTCCAAAAAACGACGAAACGAAAAGGTAAGTAGTGCTCTTGCGCTTTGCTTGGCTCGTTTCGGCGGGGCGTCTTCCGTGCCCCCAGATAGGACTGACATGTACACCAGTATAAAAGGCCAAAATACAGAGTCAAAAAAAATATTACATTCAGTAGAGTTTTATTCTTAATGTGTTCCGTGAGAGCTTTAATTAGAAACATAATAAAATTTCTATATAGGTACTGTAACTTAGCGTCCTTACACTATTAATAAATTATGTAATTATGTGCGGTATTGGGAATTATTTTTCTTATTATATGCCACACATGTATAATAATATGCAAAACAAATCCAGAATGATGATTTAGGACTTTACAATCTGTTAATGGCTATCCCCACAACTGTGTCTCAACAAACGGTTTACTATTAGGGACGTCCGCAGTCTATTCCTGTAATGCTTGCGCGCAGGCGTTGCTCGCGCAATTGCTCCCGCATCCGCAACTCGTAACACAACTTTGTTGACAAACCCTCCATGAGCTTCCAGATTTTACTATGAATAATCGAACGAATTTTACATCCAGTTTTAAATTAAGTATTAAAATTTTTATGAGACATAAATTCTTCTAACCATAACTATTGAAGGCATAAAAATATAAAAGCTTTGTAGCCAATAAGGCCACCCATACTTTTGATCAAATTTTCGTTTAAGTACTCTTTCTCTCTCTTCAACCTATTACAGTACACTGCTGGACATAGATCAACCTCATTTTGCACCAGATACTTATTCGTATACATGGTCCTCCGCTTTTCAAAATATGTATTATTTATTTGATGTCATCATCATCATCAGCTCATTAAGCGTCCCCACCGAGTGGCACGAGCCTACCCGTATAGGGTGATTAGGCCTCAGTCGTCCACGCGGGCCCAGTGCGATTGGACGACTTCACACACACAACCTTCGAATCTCTTCGCAGGCGTACATGAAGGTTTCCTCACGATGTTTCCCTTCACCGTAAGAGCGTCGGATAACGTACATATATTTTCGAAAATTCGAAAACACATTGGTACGTGTCGGGATTTGAACCTCAGCCCTCCTGGTAGGAAGGCGACAGTCTGCACCACTGAGCCACCGACGCTCCCTTTTGATGTCATAGATAAAACATATTTTTTAATGTATGTTATTTAAGTAGGTACTTAAAATATTTAACTACACTACTCAAAGCCAGTAACCCTCCCCATTGGTAATGCCCGTCAAATAGCAATAACTATTTCTATATATTATTCTAAATGGAGAAAAGTTAACAACCTTCACCACAGCAATAATCATAAATAAAAGCCATAATTAAAGTGGATGGTCCTTCATAATTGTATTTATATAATTAAATATTCCAACAACAATGTATAAGATTAGTTCAGACACAAAGCCGACGCCCTCACCACATCCGCACATAAATAACGTGACCGCAAAGCGAAATCAACAGTCCGCCACATTTTCGAGACACTTCGCTTTTTCAGCGTGTTCCAGATTATATTGTTTTATGTGCAACATATGTTTTATACTATAATTTTTTATTGGTATGTTGATACAATTACCTATAAAAGATAACTCGAAAAGGTTTAGATTAGCAGTTTAAATTTAGTTGACTTCTTATCGATTAGGTAGGTATATTAAAAATAATACAATTGTAACTCGGCGTGTGTTTCTATATATGTGATAACAGGAAGGGTAGTCTGCAGTTATGTAATCTTTGATGTTTTTTTGCAGTTTTAAGTACTTTGAATACATTAAGTTATAAGCTGTAACATTGTCTTGAACGAGAACTTCTGCCGTTAATCTGTTGGACAGTTTGGCAGAAATTATTTGTGATAATGTAATGTTACCTTAAAAAATAAATAAATAAAAAAGGTATAGTCAGTCATCCTGTTATCAGACCCTTTCCTTTACGTACGGCATCTAACATAGTTTTTTATATAATAATCATCGCTTTATTTGTCCTCCAAAGCTCCGAGGCTCATGCCACTAGTAACGAAAATAATCTTTCGTTACAAGTGGCATGAGCCTCGGCTTGCAATTCCCTAAACAATCTTGGAAAATGCGAGATTCTAACCCAAGATTCTTCCCCTATATTAAAGTCTTCACTAAAGTCGACTCTCAGAACCCGAAGTAGCTGTGATCATGACTGAAGGGTAAAAATAGTCAAAGAAATTAGTTTACTACTTTCAAATCAATTAGAACTATTCTTGGGTGTCGATTGCTACTTACCATCCGTTAGGTTGTCTACTGTGTTACTAAGTCATTTTAAAACTCTACATTTAAAAAAACACTACAATGACATGTGCCCCAGACAGTACATTATCCGATCGGTAATGAAAAATGGAACCTAACACGTTTCGAACGATTTTTGTACCTTTGCCAACGAGGTCATTGTAACTTCAACGATTGTCTGTCGATAATTATGAAACAAATTTCTTGGGAGATAGAAACATTAGGAAAGTTCATTTAAATTTCGGATACATATTTTTGATGTTAAAGAGTAATAATTAAATGTAACTTTTTATTTTCTTGTCAAACTTTGTGTCCCAATACAATACATAAAAGAGATTCGATTTAAGAATCAGAAGCTCTACAGTCCCAAAGCTTTAAACGTTAAATCTTATCTTACCGCGGGTATTTAAAATGTATTAAGTGCCAAATAGTTAATAATAATAATAGATTTATTATTAACCCTTTCTCTACCAGAGCCCCTTAAAGTTCCATTGTGTCTGGATTCCTGTCAGTCAAAGGTTTAAACAAAAAATTAAACTGTATTGCTACTAAATACTTTATTTACTTGGTTTATTTACATGATTCGGTATTATTTCAAATTTATGTTTCAGAGTTGTATACTTCTTTTTTACTACACAACGGTATACGCAGATTCCAATTGAAACCAGTTCGATATTCTTTACTTTCATATAAATACAGAAATATTTTTCATTTTAGTTTGCTAGTAATATTGAGCTGACTTTGAAAATTAATTATTACAACCAAAAAAATACGTAGGTAATAATAATAGTATAATTGTAAAGAATAAAGAAAGCCGACAGAATTTAATTCATTGACCGCCGGGAATATGAATTAAATTCTCACAAAAATTCAGTCACAATAGAAAATCTATTGAGTCTGGCGCCTTAAGGCGTCATTGGCAGTCTAAGAGTTAAAAGAAAATGTCATTGGTTCTGATATGTGCTTCCGAACTAAGTTATTTTTGGAGATAAACGATTTCAATCACACAGAAAGATTAGAGCCCTATCGGAATTACGCGCGGTGCACAAATGTGTCACGTTGCGTGCTGTTGAAGCGGGTAGCGCGCGGCGCCGCAGGTGCGAGGCTATTTCGGTGGCAGTAGCGCCGCCCGCCCGGACGCGGCCGCCCGCCCTGTGCCGCCCGACGCGAGCGCATCCACCGTCGTACACACAAAACTCGATCACACAACATACCCAAAAAAAAATACTCCTACTAAACCACCTTTCAATCACAAGCCTTCCATTAAAAATTAAGGTGAGAATCATACAAACTCTACTAACGCATGTTTTGTGCAATAAAAATAATAACAATTAATGATGTGAGACGTGTTAGTGTTGTGAAAGGTGTCAAACATCCTTTACAATGGCGCTCATGAGTGGACAATGCATTGTTATTGGCGTGGACAAATGTGAGGAACATTTGTTCCGGTGCGGCGCCAGCGCACTAATTGACCGGTGTGGTGAATCGCTGATGTATGCGGCCGCAGTCGGCCGACCCTAAGGGCCGGAAATTCGTCACACCGCGACTTGACTTGATTCAAACGAGCCGAGACGATCAACTCTCGCACCTACCTTGAAGTCGGCTGTCCATATAAGCGAAACTGCATGTTATTCATTCAATCGCATTGTAATAAAACTTAACGACCATTGCAACACAACTGATGGTTTAAGTAATGTGATACTTAAGATTCATACTAATTAGTCTATACGTAATATTTATCTGTGTATTCAGTAAGAGCCCATCCCGAGCTTAGCAAACACAATTTGGGTTCACACGCGAGGCGCCCGTTATGCCAATACTGACGTCATCAATGCCAGTGCAAATTTGTATCTACCATGTTCCCATCGGACTAAGGTTGAGATGTGAGCTTAACTTATGCTTAAAGTTTAGATAACTTTAAACACTGTTGTAAGCGCGCGACTGTAATTTAATAAAATTACTCAATTTTTTTAAGTAAATTATAAATTAATAATATGGCGACACATTTGGAGTAATGGATGAGAACTCGGCTACTGCACCAAAGGTTTCGAGTTCGATCCTCAGGCAGTACAAACAATTGTGTACATATCTATTTGTTTTGGTCTGAGTATTTATATGTATATTTTGTATGTATTTACAAAAAAATATGTAAGTAGTAGTAGTATGTTTATCTGTTGTTCAGTACCCAAAGTTCAAAGTTTCACGCTTTACTTGGGGCTACATGGCGCTGTGTGTATATTAGTGGATATTTACTTAATTATATAGCCTACTTTGGCTTCATTTCACTTTAAGTCAATTGGTAGGTACCTAGTTTATCAGCACTTTAATAGATAGAACGTATGTACCTACCACCAAGTAACTTCGCTGAAAGCTTATCAAGCAAAGCCTGGCAAGCTCTCACTTATCGGATCAGCATTAATTTATCACACGCTTTCAGGCAGGCTTTATGGGCAGTCTACATCACAAGAGCACTTATTATGGACGTGCAATGTGTGTGTCGTTTTTGCGAGAAAATATCACATGTTTCGTTGTGTTAAAAGTTTTCAGTAGTTGTAGTTTTGGTTTTAAATGTAATCAAAGATGAGATATTAGTGTCTATTCTTCGTTATGGGGTATGTTTAATATATTTTTTGTGCATACTTACTTTAATTCTAAGAATTTCAAATATTTAGTTAGAAAAGGAATTTTAATAATCAACTAGAAATATGTTTAATCCGTAAAGCTACGATCTACTTTAATACGTTGAACTTTGTTTAGAATTTCGTAAGTGGAAAATAATCATGTTGTTTTCAAATCACAACCGAAACGAGTTGAAATCCCAAAACTGGTTGCAAATCCAAAGTCATAAAACGACCAAAGATAGCGAAACGGGTGGAATAATAATATGGAGTTAGGTTCGTAGAATACAAGGTGGAGCAGCGATGACATCACTGGCCAGCTGACGCGTTCACCTTCGTGTCGTACCTCGACACTTTTTGCGGACCACGAACCAAAATTTTGATAATAAACTAATAATGGAACCTGGTGGGTTACCGCAATCTCTTATAACAGTATTGTTATAATGATAGATACGTCAGCATTTTTGTACCAGAAAAGACGAAGTAATATTATTGTAACCACTGTTTTAAGAGATGGCGGTAACCATCCTGGCAAACTATAATACCGATTAAAAGTAACTATCACTTAATGTTTCCAACACTTGCAATCACAGAGAGGGATTATGATGTGACTAACTTGGGAACTAACTCGTGATATAAATATTAGTTGATAGTATAATATCCAATAACTGCACAGTCCGCCTTCAATTACCAGTCGACTTGAAATCGTAAAAGCATAACTATTTTGACGGGATAAACTGATGAAACTGGGCACCCACGTGGCACACCGTGTGTAAAGTCACCGTACACCAA